>JAWNNQ010000838.1:0-34699 GCA_035044765.1 Leucophenga montana | reverse complement strand
TAAAATTACAAACTACTGCAGCATTCAGACAAATGCAGTACAAAGAACTTCAAAGTTTGATACCGGTCGATTTTGCATTTTGCGTAGGCAGACAATGGCACATGCCACACTGTAGGAATGAAGTATTGAATAGGATGCCAATGAAGTTGTAGTTTAAAGGGCAGCATACGTATTTCGAGTACGGCTGATTGACTGAGTTAGTTTGAAAGCAATGCATGATCACTGACATTGTAATAATAGAGCACTATAAATATAAAAGCTTTCATGATCGATAGCTACGAAGGTATTGCTGATTAGTTGTGCTTTTATTACATGACAATTTAATGAAATCCTGGCAATATTCTCAAAATTTTGGTCCTAAATTGTTTTTTGAACTACAGACTAGTTATGTGCAAATCCACATTTTTTGAGATAGAGATATCCGAATCTAATAGGATTCGAGTGTTTTCAGCAAAACCAAATCCGAAGTTTTATTATACCTATATAAAATAAAAGATCGGTTCGGTTCAAAAATTTTTAGTGTGCTCAAAAATTAATATCATGCATAAATAATGTAAAGAATTTAAAATTTACATAGTAAGTAGAATTATTTTTTTCTATCTAATTTAATTTTATTGTGCGGTGGAAAAAAATGATTAATTTAGATATTTGTGTTGCGGTGCAGAAAAATGTAGGAGATCTTAAATACATTATTTTTTTATATGTCGCATTGCGGTCCGAATATTAACTATACAGAAGAGTATATAGATACCGTAATTGTACATAAAAATATATTTTACAACTTTTGCGCGGTAAAAATAAGAGAGAGAGTGAAATCCGCTCCGCTAGTAAGTGAAAGACAATAATTAGATTTTTTTTTTGGGTATATGAAAAGGAGAGAACAGGTGCATGAAAAGAAAGCTCTTTGCCGCCTACTCATAACAAATTAAAATATTATATTTCGTTTTCCCGCAAGAGTCCAGCTCATCGACTAAAGCGCTTTCGTCGTTGCAGATAATACAAAGTAAGTGACTCTTTTCAATTTTATTTTATTTTCTCTTGCAATGATCAACTACATATATTGCTCATTGATTTTGTGGATCATAATTTTTTTTTGTTAGTATGTACATATATGACAAGTATATGAAAAGGTCGATGACCTCAGACAACATAAATGGCAACGATCAGCTGTATAATTGCTGAAGCAACAATATGTATTTTTGATCTGTGCATGTAAATTTAAGACTTTGAATATTTAAAAGTGCGAATTAGTGATTTTATAAAATAAATATTAGAAAAATGAATGATTAAATTAAATAGTGTAGAATATATCACAGTGTTGTTTAAAAGTATATATCTTAATTAAAAATCGAAATACGTAAATTAATCATATTCATATCACAGTGATGATTAAAAGTAAATATCTTGAATAAAAATATACAGTGGTATATTGCACGAATAAAAATTATTGTGTCGAATATATCTAAAACAAAAAAACATATTTAGATACAAAAATAGTTCAGAAAAAGAATGGCGCACCGGGCCTTCATTAAACTTTTAACACTTAAACTCATTAAAATAGGGTATTTATCTGCAGTAAAATCATTTTATTCTACCCGCACAAAGATTTACTTTATAATACATTTACAACAAGTACAATTATTTATCCTTACTTTATATTTTAACTATATACTCGTATATAAATATTTGCTTATTAATCTATAGTAATACATTCACATGGTTGTAAGAATATTGAAGAATTTATATTGCTATATTTGTATTATTTTTTTAGGTTTTTATATATTATATATTTGGAAAATGAATATAGTTTTTATAGGAAAGGATTTTTTTTTTGATTAAATAATTTCCACGCTGATGCCTACCCTCTTTTAATAATGGAAGGTATCATCATATTTTATCTTTCTTTTGGCTTCTGATGATCATGGTAGGGTGGGCGTACTTGTTGCCTCAATAAGAGCAGAGAACAGCACATGTCATTAATTTTTCTTAATCTCCTCTTTTCTTTTTATGTCTTATTTAAATGTTTTTGTCGCTAGCACGCTAATCTAAAATATAATGCGTAGCTGGTCAAACTATTTGTACATAGAGCAAGAACCACCCCAATGTCGACGAGCTAGAGCCGGATTTTAAAAGCGTGCCGCTCTCTGTGCAAAGATCAATCTAGACCAACTATGTTATGCTACGAGTATAACGTTACATGCTACATATGCAATTTAAGTTTTTTAAAATGGGATGGCTTTTGGAAAAGAGATCCAAACTAAAATTAAATCATAAGTTGATTTTGTATAAAACTCTTATTAAGCCTATTTGGACTTACGCAATTCCACTTTGGGGTACAGCCAAAAAATCTAATGTAGAATTAATTGAGAGGTTCCAGGCTAAAGTACTTCGTAAAATTGCGACAGCACCGTTATTTGCTACTAATTCCAACATTACGAGGCATATCCAGAAAGTAAGTGTACTGAGGCTCTCACGGCTGGAGGGATTTGAATATCGTCATGTTAGCAACACTGCAATGTAGCCTGTCTTCTCCCCTTTGCAATGAGGTTCGAGGTCAGTACGTTGAGAACTGTCGACGCGACAACACGTTTCGTGGACAATGTCAATCCAGTCTCCCGCCAACAAAATAAAATTAAATCAAAAAAGTTCATCCGTTATCTCGGAAGGGAATAACGGAAATTGTCGCATATCGCATATCGACTGTGGATGAACTTTCTGCGATGCTTCTGCAAATCTTCAGATCTCTACTACACGAAACAATCACAGAAACCCTCGGATATCGGAAACTGTCCGCGAGGTGGGTCCCAAGCATAAAAGAAAGCATAAAAAAATTGATATCCCGCTTCACCGCCTGCAATGAGAGGAATGGTGACTATGTCGAAAAATAGCTTACATTATGTACTAAAGTATCCGTAATTTTTTTGTTTAAATAAAATATTTTAAAACCTACAAAAATTCAGTACACTCACTTTCTGGATATGCCTCGTAGATCTACCACTGGCATAAATTCGGTTTATAAAGAAATGGTTAAAGCTAGCTCAAAACATATAAATAGGCTAAACAATCATGACAATCAACTGGCTATTAACTTACTTGATAACAGTTTAGCTGTATGGCGCCTAAAAAGAATACATATCCTAGATCTCCCATTTAGGCCAACTTAATTAAGTTATGTTTACGATCTCATCATACTGCCTTACCTAAGCGTCTCGCTATTTTTTTGTTAAGATTGTTATAAAACACTTTGTAATAAGCAAACTGTAAATTCACGAGCCAATAATATTGTTAAAAAATGTAATGGTTGCCCGCAAAAGGGCAGTTTTAAATAAACCAAAACGTTATTAAAAAAAAATAAACCAACTACCAAATCACTAGTTGAATTTTCCATGCACAGCCGACAGCCAAGCAATATGCATTTTATTGTTGCCCCTTTTTTAAAAAGATTTTCGAACTTAGTTTTTAAATAAATAGAATGTTGCTATTTGCGTTAAAACAGAGCTTAAACTAATTAATTAATAATTAATAATTTAATCGCAAATATTGCAACCTTAAGCAATCTCGTATTTATTGTGCATTTAACGAAACAATTTGCGACAATTTTAGTTTGGTTAGGTGGCAACTCCCCACAATTTGTTTGTTCGTTGTTACTATTTAATTACTCACAGCCGCTGGAGTTGTCGGGTAAACTTTTTAGTTTGGCGTGCAATAAATTCAAATTGTTTTGCTTGGAAACTACCAAAAAATTAGTCACAAAAATTCAATCAATTTGCAATTAAATAAATATCACTGTAAATTATCAATTATGCTACAGAAAAAAACCAATAATAATGCGGAACAAACAATAAACTAATTTATTCTTGCGTCGTGTCTACCCTATGTTACTAAGTTCGAAAAGGTTTGTGAAAAGACTAAAAAAATCAAATCGTTTGAAGCTCTGTGGCGTGGTGAAATTTTTTGAGCGAGTTGGCAAATCACTAGCGATTTCTGTGGCACCCTCGTATAACTCTTTAATGAGCGGCGCGAGTGGTAATTTTTAATACCCGAATTACTGCGAGAGACTGCGAATGGCAGTTTGGATGAATCGCTGTGAAGTATCCGCGGCACCATCTCGCCTGCGTTATTCAGTGAGTTCGCGCGAATTATGTATATATATAATTCCTAAGAATTATATGTAAATAAGCAACGAATTAAGTTCAGTCTAAGTGCCGATTTATTTTGTCACTACGATGTTTTCACGTAGATTTAAATTTTAAGACTATATTGGTTTATTCGATGAACATTTATTTATACTTATTTCTATGCTTAAAGATATTTTGGGTGTTTATTGCCTGTTACATGTTAAATCTGCTTATGGATAATTTTGTGGGAATTCTGGAGATAAGTATTTTACTTGCTATAGTTTTATGACATGTCTGCATTTGTTTAAGATATTGTGGGAATTCGGGAGATAAGGATTTTAGCTATAATTCAAATGTAGACAGTCTATATTTAGTATTGTATTTGTTAATTATATCTTGTATTCGTATGTGATTAGTTTGAGTCTATCGAAGATATGTAACTCGAGTTTTAGCGTGCGATTTTCACTCTGTGGCTCCTGGAGCCTTACTGGCGGCACGGTGCCGCTTGTTGAGCACGTTCACTATTTCCACCCCGCTGCTGCTGTTACTGCTGATTGCCGTTGCTGCTGACGTCTACCACCATCTAGATTAGACCGGTGTTACTGCTGTTGACGTCTACCACTACCATGCAGCTGAAGCTGAAGCTGAGCTTCCCGTCGTGGCATACTACGCGGACTAGTAGCCATCTCCTCCGGGGTAACATGTAATATAGTGTGGTGAATGTCACTACATTCTGTTCACACCGCTCTGGAATCGCAATCACCAACCGCATGGGACTTTGAGAGACAGTTGCTACAGTACCCAATGCGTCTAGCCGTTTGCCTCGGTTGGATAGCCGCCATCCTCCGAAATGTTGTACAATATCGGATTAAGTACTGCTGCTGGCAGAGTCCACATTAACGTAACGACCTGTTGAAAACAAAAAGTTTATTAGAAACAAAGTCTCAAAATAACTGCAACAGCAAATTTAGTGCAAAGAGTGCATGCAGATGTAGAGAAAACTAAGAGTAATGAAAATGTTGGGAGAAGGTGAAACTGTAAAAACTACATGCTATAGATATCCTCTTTATGGCGAGGTAACGCCTAATATTGGGGTCGACCTGCACACACTGCGGACTCGTCCGTCCGATCCAGGATACAAACAAATGACGCGTCCCAATCTCCATTTGGTGGTCTTTGAGTCACGCTGTGGTTCCTGCCACTTGCCACGACGGTGAAGCTCTGAAACTAGTTAAGTTTCTCCCATCGATATATGAGTGGGAGATTATCGATACGAGCTAAAAGCGTTGAAAACTCTTCAAATATGATTGCCCGCTACCTTTTTAAAATGAGTTTTGAAACTTTTGGCAGCAGCCTAACACAGTCTGCCCATGTGAGGCGCGCCTGGAGGGATGAAGGGCCAGAGAAAGCCCTGGCTGCTGTATTGCTGCGAGACACAGTCCGATGCTGTAGTGAGAAATTCCTTAAAGTACGACTGGCACCCACAAAGTTTCTACCATTGTCAGAAACCATTTGGTGGGGCAAACCTCGTCGTCCGATCAAACGCCACTGTGAAAGCAGGCGCAGAAATCGATGAAACCGCTTGCCCTGGTGGAGAGGCACATAAAAACAGAGGCATAGGATGGGAGAAACATACTCGTTCTTGCAGCAATGGAGCCATGACCTGCGTTTGAAGTCTCTGCTTGTAAATAGTACAGACATTGCAGTTTCGGATGCATGATTCAACTTCATTCCTCAATTTCAGCGCGTAAAATACGTGTCGGACAGCTCGAAGCATGAGCTGAATCTCCGCATTCAGAAGCATCTTGTGTAGAGAAGAGAGAAATAGGTCAAACAAGCGAGATTTTGGCGGCAGAAGAATAGGATGCCATTCACTGTAGGAAAGTGAAGCGTTGGTTAAGCGGCCGTTAACCCGAATTTGCCCTCCACCATTCAAAACAGGTTTAGTGCAGCGAGTGTGATCTTTGAAGGAATCCCATAACCCCTTGCCCTACCACCCCTTTCCCATCCACTGCCCACTCTTCTCCTTCCTCTGTTACCCTTTCTCCCTGACCCTCTCGATCCCATTAACGTATACATATATAACATATCATCCCTCTATCATAATCTTGGGTGAGGAACGGTCGAGGGCATACACAGAAGAACCCAACAATGTTTCATCACAATCGGAGGAATGGTTATGAACGCATAGAGGACAAACATACGTACATTAATTTCTATTTATAAAGATTTAAAATTTTTTGTACTGTTCGATTTATGTAATTTTTTTTTTTTTTGTTGTCAATATTAACATGAAATAAACTTGAAACGTTAATTATCGATTTCTCTTGTTTTCTCACATTTTCTTAAGTTTTCTCAATTTTTTTTTTTTTATTTTAGTTCCTCCTCCAAGAGAGCGTTCAGAAACCGCCCCTACACACAAATTTATTTTCCGCAAAGAAAAAATGAAGTGACGTAAGATATTTTTTTTTTTTTTACTCAACTCAAAGTTGTTTAAATGAGCTGAAAATAATGTTTCAAAAAGAGTCCAAATAATTAAACAAATATTTCGTATTTTGCTTCTTTTGTTTTATTAATAACCGTAATTACGGAAATATAATATTATCAGTTTTTTTTGTATATTTGTTTTAATGTTTTCTTTTTAAATTTCATAAAAAAAAAATTCCGACTTCAAAAATTACTGAAATTTGACTAGCTCTACGGATTATTTCTTCATTTGCAGAACTTCGACTTTTGCACAACCGAACTATCTCAAATTTGATTTTTGGCACCAATTTTTGCCAAACAAGCTACTGTGCAGCGTTGCGGACTAAAAAAAATCAATATGCCAAATATTCAAGACATGGAGTGTTGAATCAAAATTTGTCTCAATGCTCCCGCTTTGATTTGGTAGAGATGGAAACGCCTTCTACTAACTGCCACCAATCGCTCGAACAGGTAACGCTTCAGCAATTGCAACTTAATGATGCTAGTCCAGTAGTCTATCTAGCCTGTTACCTGCAACTAAGAAACTAATTCGTACTGCATATATAATTGACACATCGCACTACACAGCCATGAAGAAAAAGTAAAATCAACATGATAATCATACATCGACATTAATTTCAGAAAGTTGAGACTGCAATAGATTTCATAAAGTCGACTTGTTGGTAATGTTGATATTACTTGCCACAATACGTGCTACTCAAACAATCGATCAATTAGCTGCATGCAACAACAATCGCTTGACACTCATTCGTTGACGCTCCCGGCCTGACCAACACGAGGCGCTTGTGGTTGTGGCTATGGTTATGGTTATGGTTATGGTTGTGGCTGTGGTTGCACTATAATACAAGTACCCTTCATTGAATACGACACAATATTAAAACGACTAGAATTCTACAAGAAGCACGAGTATTACTTGCATTGAAGGCCATATTGTGCTGAAATTTTATAAATCGCTGATGCATTGCTTACATTGATGGACCGTTCGTCTGAATTAGCAGGTTGCTCAATGTTGTGCAAGGGACAAACAACGGCAAATGCAACGTAATGTAACGCAACGCCTGAGCACGCCATAATTTAAGTTGCAATTGTGCCGGGTGAGCGAACATTCCAACTACTTATATGCTGCAAAGTTAGCGGCTACATATCAACACTTTTAACATGCTTAAACCCACAAGTGCAATCCGCTGCAAAGTCACAGATTATATAAGGAATTTTTTTCTTACTGTTCCAGATTCAAACTCGGTTTACATACTCCACAAGTAAATAAGCATAAATTTCTTAAACTTCCTTAATTCTTAATATTCGTTTCATTGAGAAAACTTAAATTTTTTACCAAGAAAACTACGATAAGAGAAGCAGTTGGAAATACGATTGTATAAGTATAAGCCGCAAACGACCGTTGAAGTCAAAGTCATCATAACCCGTATCATTGCTCAAATTAAGCCTGATCTATGCGCCAGAGGCATCGAACATTAGATCTCGCTGATGCTGTCCTCCCAGCGATGCCGCTACGGCCATTTGAATGATGTCATACCCACATACCAGTGGATCATTGAAATCTATACGCTAAATTTCGCCTGGTGATTTGAATTTCACAGAGAAATTTCGTAAGTTTCACAGAAATCTAGTAGATTTCATTTTTCGGGTATAAATTCGGAGAAAGATGTGTTCAGTGCACAGCCATGCTTTTAGTCATAAATAAACTAAAATCATGGCTCGCTTCTCTCGAAAAATTAAAAATAAGTAATAGGGCTTAGTCAAAAAAAAAAAAAAAAAAATAAGATGGGTTCTTCATTTCCACACCAACGCAGATGTACAGGATTTGGCGCATTTTTTATAATGTGGTGTCCCCAATAGGTATAGTCCACTTTCAACCATGCAATAGAAGTTCTAATGGATTCTGTTTGTTCAGAAACTCGACAGGATATTGGATATCGACAGCATTGTCAAGTTCAATGACTGAGTCCAAAACAAATATTGCTCGTATAATATAACATTTTTGGTATAAAAAAAACGCAAAAATTAAATTCGCGCTGTCCCCTGTATTAAATGTTTCCTGCAATTTGGCGGGAAAATCGCCAGATTTGGCGGGACACTTTTTGCGAAGGAATAAAGCTAGATTTGGCCGATTTTGACGAAATTTGATCAGGGTGTAACAGGCAGTCCCAAATACACAATCTGTGAGTTCGGTTGAGATAGCTCGAAAAGTAACAGTTTTTCATACGAAGCACTCTTCTCAATGTGTGAACTTTGACCCCGAATTTTACCCCCTTACAATTCGATTTTTGCAAAACGCCATCTTATTGCACGATAAAATTGTCCCATCTATGTTGTGTGAAAATTTCAGACTCCTTGCAATGATCAGTGGGTCAGTCAGTCAGTTAGTCAGTGAATGCGGACAAAGAGTAGAATAGATAAAGCAAGACGCCAAAAAATATTTAAGTGAATTGATATTATTTTCTGCACTTAATGTGCAATTTCATGCAGAATTTAGTAAAATTCACAACTCCGAAAATTATTATTAACCAATAAAAAAAAAAGTTGGCAGAACAACAAAAATTTTTTGCTGTCATTCGTTGCTGTTCAATAAACCGACCTACGTATTTGGCTTTAAAAAAAAAGGTATATTATTATTAATTTAAATGAAATAATTCAAATATACTAAATACGTGTATTAAAATCATAAAACGCAATTATGTAGAGAATGCATTCATCTTACACATAAACGCGGCTTCCCTTATGAATTGATGAGTTCACATATAAATTATTTTTTCTTACAAGATATTGGTGATTTCAAAGGGACTAAAAATATTTCTGTGACACCTACGGATTTGATTTAAGTCCGAATTGTTGTGAAATAGATGTTATAACCCAGATAATGTCATTGATAACCCTTTTAAATAAAATAAAAAAGCTTTGATATCTCACACACAACTTTTTTCATTAAATTTTAACATAAAGCTGTCCGTATTGGATAACCATATACTTTATAGACATTATTTATACATTATTTATACAATGTTGTGTTCCGTTACCAACTTTCAAAACAAATTTTTTTTTTAATACATATTGAAGATTATTCAATAGAGTATACCTATGCCTCGTTTAATATGGTACATTACAAAAAATTTCAATATTAAAAAAAAAAATTAACCACATCACGGTCCATAGCAACGGAGATAGCAACTTTCAAAACAATATTTGAAACAAGAAAAATCTATTAATTCGGTAGAACCAAAGATTTAATACTTTTCACACGAAATTCGAAATCCTGTACCAGTTTCACGTATACATATTTCAACCATGAAATAATATATAAAAAAAAGAAAAACATAAAATTAATATTGAATATTTCTTTTTTTTAGTTAAAACAAAAAAAAAAAAAAAACAATAATTTCAGTAGAACCGAAGCATTATACTATTCACATGAAGCTTCAAGTTGTTTTGTTAGCAAGTATAAAAAAGACAAATGGTGGATATTTAAAAAATTGGTCCCAAAAAATGAGCAGCAATATTCAGACACACGGCCATAGCTAAATCGTCCCATCTTGTCGAGTAGATCAAGAAAATATATACGTTATATATCTACGATGCCAGCTTTATACGTTACAAATTTTAAGAAAAATGATAATACTATTATACGCTATGTATGAATGGTATAATAAAAAAAATAAAAACAAAAATCAAAACGAAGAAAAAACGTTGACTTCGGTTTAACCGAAGCTCCAATAAAATTTATACGAAATATCAAGTCGTACCGTAAAATATAAACGTGGATAGTGGGTTATAGGGACAACTTACAAAAGAAGGAGAAACACGCCCATTAGTATATTTATGTGAGTCGGTCGTCCGTAAGAAGTCACTATATCGAATGTCAAGCTGATATTTACTTAACTAAACAAGTTGTGTTTATATTTTGGCTCCCCCAAAAAATGGTCAAAAGTGGGTTTGTCACCTTAAAAGGCGCAGCTATTGGGAAGCGTCCATTCATAGTAAGCCACCATGTGAATATTTAAGTTGCTGTTGACTGTATTAAAAAAAGTTTTTCATATAAAAAGAAACAGTAATCAAGAAACTTCAGTCTCACAAAATAATTTTGTTCTCACAAGGTTACTCACAGGCTTAATAAACCAAAGTGAAGTATGTTGGATTACTACTGATTAGCATCACTCTCAACAAGCATATCAACATATTCGCATTACTAACAAAAGAAAACGACGACCGCCCAATCTAGATGGAAACTGCTAAAAATATCCACACGACATTATGTCTGAACCGGGCTATTAGGGATGTCAAAGAGTTGCTACAATTTAGGAGTTACTTAGTATATTCAAAGGCTATCGGTGACCTAAGCAACATATTACTCTCTCTGGAAAGCAACACGAAAACTTAAACAACCCACGGTAAGAGTTCCCCCGCTAAAGGTGGCTGATGACCATTGGGTGATGGCGAGAAAACAAAGGAGCGACCATGACATGTACCTCTCTAAAGTCTTTAAACCTATAAATAGAAATGTACCACTCTCAGTTCTTGGATGATTCTAGTCAGGAGGATCTCCCAATTTCAGGATTTACTAAGTCATTACTAAGAAATGTTCATTTTAAACTGTCCGCTAATAAAGCTCCAGGTGTTGATCTGATTACTGCGAAAGTACTGCAGAAACTACCGGAAAATGGTTTCAAATACATTGCCTATTTATTCAATAGCATCATAAGAATTGGGCACTTTCCTCTCCAGTAGAAGTAGTTACCTCTTATATACCAATTAGTCTCATACGTGTGATAAGCAAAGTCTTTGAATCGTTGCTATTGAATAAAATAAAGCCAATTATCACTCAAAATGATCTCATTTCTAACCATCAGTTTAGAGATCATAAATATAAGAACTATTCGTGTCCTGTTAGTGATCTGCAACTTCATATCAGCAGCTCGATGGTTTATGTTTACATTGATTTATGTTTGTTATCTCAACATTGATCCGTCTGACCTTTCTCGCTGATAAATGGAAAATTCATCTGGCCGCTAGTTTTATGTCCTAACGAAGCAAGCGATATCTTTACTATAGATATGCAACATGCCATCTTGGTTCCGCTTTATCAGCCGTAGACAGAATACGCAGCAACAACTTATGTTCAAACGTGAACATTCCCGGGGTACAGAAAATGCGATTTTTTTTCTCCATCTGTGCGCACTTCATTTTTATATATAGTATAACAAGAATAATAATTACTATTGAAATGAGTAATAGTGACGAGTGCCCACTGACAGTGTAAAAGTGCAAATCTTTGATATGAACTTTTTCTTTGTCTAATTTCTCAAGTTTCTTGTCAAGCTGTTGAAGTCCATCTGTGTTGTTTAATACTAATGATCCAACCGGAACCAAATTCTGATGTGACGTTATATTTATTTCCTTTATGAAGTATAAATGATACTGCCAAATGTTGAATGTGCTGTCTGATGTGTTTGTAAAGATACTCCAGAGAATTTTGCAGAGCAACCTTCTTCCAGTTCAATTATTCCCTGATTTGGTAACTTTATTATTTTATTGTATGCGTAACCACATTGTATATGCGCTGATGATACCACAAATAATTTAAACAGCCATCTATTTGCGTCATTTAGTTTCACCCAAAACTGATCGTTGTAAACAGTCATCAGGCATGTAAAGTTGCAGTGCGGTTTTAAAGGTGAAATTTCGCAGGAGTGGTCTGTTGTATCTTTCCATGGCTTCCAAAGTCTTCATGTTGTACATGTTTATAACGTCCAATGATATGTCGAAGATACCTCCTGGACATACAAGTGGTAGTTTACATGACCTCTTCGTTCTAGTATGTGGAGCTGGTGGTGCAAATAGCTTGTTATTTTCATTTATTGTATCCAGTTGTGAAGCAATACTACTGGTAACTGTATTGCAGTGTTTTTTTAAATTCCCTTAGTTTTGGGCAAGCTTTATAACCTTTTTCCAGTAAAGGCGCGGCTTGCTTTAGAACATCAAAGTATCCTTGTATGTTGAAAAAGAATATATGTTGAATATTTCATGTAATCCAACTTTTGTCGTATTTTGCATTGGATTTGCTGCAGATATTTACAACATCATTAGAAGGCAGAGCGCTGTATAAAAATTGGGAAGGAAATTTCTTATTTGCTCTGATTTTTGCGGTGTATTCTATTCAACGTCCTCTACTTGCAGCGGGCATATTTTATGAATTGGTCGTTTCAACACTGTGTTTTATAGCTTTAAAGATACTACTCGTACATGCCCATCTTTCCCTGGATGCGTTTCAATTACCCATGCCATTCTCCATTTTCCAGGGTGAGTATTTTCGTCTTTTGTAATGACAATACCATTTTCTTTTAAATTTTCAGCTGGACATTTCCACTTAGAGTATATAAATATTCGTCTTTCCAGCGTGTCCAAAAATCACGTTGTATCTTCTGTACCAGTTTCCATTTGTTCAATGTTGACATGCTAATGTTTTCTTCACAAGCTGGTATTGCATTCATTGGTTTACCAATAAAAAAATGACCTGGTGTTAATGCATCCTCGCCATTCGCATCATTGATTGAATATAGTGGGCGAGAGTTTAATACCGCTTTGATTTGTGTAAATACTGTCGACATTTCTTCAATGGTATGTTTCACTTCTCTCTTCAGATGATATTTCATTGCTTTTACCCCGGCTTCCCGTATACCACCAAAATGTGGTCCTGCCGGGGGGATAAAGTGCCAGGCAAGAATTGGAGCTACTTCAGAATTCTTCTTGATGCATTTTTAAATTCTGAATCCAACCATCAGTTCTCTCCAACAAAACTTGTGCCTTTGTCCGAGTACATGTGCGCACATTTACCTCGTCTTCCAAAAAATCTGCGTAATGCTGCTAAAAAGCGTAGTGGGCACTCCTTATAATCAATTTAGTTAAATTAGATCTTAATAGGATTACCGGATGCTTTGTATTATATGGAAGCCCAGCATTTGTTAATCGTCCACCGACTCTTAAAACTCCATTTTTGTCCAAAAATGGATTAAGACTGGATTAAGATTTTGCTCGAATTTTTTATCGGTGATCTATTTAGTAGGCAACTTATTTCATCAGTGAAGTCTCTCTTTTGCTTTAATTTAATTATTAAAGTAGAAGGCTTCTGTAATTCAATCGGAGACAAGTCATCTGTCATCTCTCTTTTTTTTCTTTTGTTAGACTTAACCAATTGGATCAATTGTGTCTTAATTCTTAATTCTTTGATCGAAACTGCCTGTAGTCTTCTGCATTCACTGGTTGTATGGTTGTGGTATTTGCAGAAAGAGCACATTTTTTTAATGCTTGATTCGCGACTGCTGAGACGTTGTGACTTTTGAGTTGTCGCCTTCTCTCTGTTGATGAATCTTTTTCGTCAATCGATTTTAGAGTTTCATATCGCCGTTCTAAAAGTTCCATAACATTTTTAAGAGTTTGGATTCCTGTAGGCATTTTAGTTGACTGCTCATATAACTTTAAGATTTCTTTGTCAAGCTTTCGGCAAATTATCCTCGCAATGAATGACTCATTTTCCTTAATTTCTATATCTAATGCTCGCATAGCATTAAGGCACTCATTTGTTGTATCCATTGTTGTATGTATTGTTAAGTTGAGTATGAGAAGATTTTCAATCAGGATATCTGCTTCAGCGTCTTCTAGTATTCTTTTTTCAGACCCATACAGCTTTTCTAGTTCGTCAACCCTCCTTGTAATCATATCATTTTTTGCTTTTCCCACATTTGTAAGGTTTTCGATTTCAAAATAGATTATGAGATTAGTAGTACGTCTCTTAAAACTATTTAATTTAAACTCGTTATTTTTGCCAATGGATCCCTCCGCATTCGTAATGTTCGTCGTGCCAGGAGTTGATTTGTTTTCATCGTTGTCCAGTGCTTTATTTAACGCCGACATGATCTCATCATGTTTTTCCATGGTGCACTCATACATATAATTCGTACAATAATCTTCTAGTCTGCTGTTTAGGCTCAGACACAATTTTGTTTCTATTTTTTTTACTTTTCTTGGAGTTTTAGCCCCAAGAACGAATAGTTGCTGTTTAGCCTCGTACACACTTTTTTCACAAACACTTGTTGTTTTTCTTTGCTCACTTTTACTGATGTATTAGCCCCAAGATCGCCTAGTCTGCTGTTTAGCCTCAGACACGCTTTTTTTTTAATTAAAAAAAAAATATTTATTATTATTAAAACAACAGGGCGTATCGATGGACCAAAAATAGCACCAAAAATATTAATAGCTTCGCCTTGATATTATAGGCTCGAAGTACCAAAAATATTAGTAGCTTCGCCTGGAACTTACAGGCTCGAAGTCCAAAAATATTAATAGCTGATAGCTGAAAATATTAAATAAGTACACGATACGTTACTTTTGAGCATTTGTAAGATACTGATTTTATTTGTAAAAATTTGGAAGCTTATATACTATTTTTTAATAGTAGAATTCCTAATCTAATTCTAATGATTATTTGTATTGTAATATTTATGGCATGTCATAAATCAAGGAGATATTTACGTCCTGTTAACGATCTGCAACCTTTTCTCCATTGTATGCACGCTCATATGAACATGGCTATTTTACTTCAATACTTAGTGGACTGTATACATAACAAAATTCTATGTATATAATTTATGGTATGTCATAAACGTAAGAAATATTCGTGCCCTGTTAGTGATCTGCAACTTCATATCAGCAGCTTGATGGTTTATGTTTGTTATCTCAACATTGATCCGTCTAACCCTTTCTCGCTGATAAATGGAAAATTCATCTGGCCGCTAGTTTAATGACCTGACGAAGCAAGCGATATCTTTACTATAGATATGCAACATGCCATCTTTGTTCCGCTTTATCAGCCGTAGACAGAATACGCAGCAGCAACTTATGTTCAAACGTGAACAAACTGCATTCTTAAACTTCACTCGGGCCTTAGACAAAGTCTGGCAGGATGAGCTTCTTTATAAATTTAAGAAGTGCCGTATCATTACTATTTAGTACCTCGTGAATATGCGACTTGGAAATTCAATCAAGCGTTCTACAGAGAAGTGTTCTTGGGCCCTTATTATATACACTCTATAGGCCGAACATATTCCAGCAGATACTACCATTGCAACATTTGCTGACGATACAGTACAAAGTAACTTCAATACACCTACAAAAGGGACTAGACGAAATTTCATAGTGGCTCCAGAAGTGGAGATAATAAATACTTATCCTAAGATGTCTTCATTAATGCGTTACAAAAAATGATAATACCATTCCAACCCATGTGAGAATGGTATCAAAATATTTTTTCAGATGGTTTACCTTGAAATACGTGAATTTTAAGAATGTGGCAAATTCATGGACAATTAATAATGCTGGGCGATTTTAATTCATGAAGCTCCCGCTGGGGTACCGTATAAGCAAACTCACGGTTCAAAAACGTTGAACGCGTAATACCTAAAAACAGCCTGGTAGTCTTAAATATCGGCTCACCCACCTTTGAACACACAACACCTTTTTTCACGTTGACATATCAATTATATCCCCTCAAATTGCCTATAGATGTAAGTGGTCTACTTTCCATAACCTCTACGGGAGTGACCACTTCCCAATTGACGTCCAACTTACCACTCATTTCAGGCCAGACAAAACACCACCTCTTCCGAAATACAAGACCGACCATGCAAACTGTTAGCTTTTCGAATATAAATGCAAGAAAATCTCCGAAAACTGGGCACCCGGGTGGTTAAATAAAGTACAAAAAATCTAACGCAATTTTTAAGAAAGCTGTATTTTCGGCCAAGCGAATTTGTCTAGAAAACTATACCTCCCGAATCTCACCGCTTTCAACCTCAAAAAAGGTTTGGACTGATATAAAACGTTTAGCTGGGGTTCCCCCCTCTCCGCTAAAATGTATCACATTGGACCAGTGACCTTTTCTTACCGTATTGCCGAAGAGTTTGACCAAGCTTGGTCAAGGTACTCGGCAGACGATAACATTTCAGCCGAATATATACAGCAGAAGAATATTTATCAGTCAGAATCATATCACCCAAATAACTTATCCGTATCAGCAAAACACTTAGAATCCAATTTCACACTATTAGAGATTGAAACTGCAGTAGGAACTGCAACAGGAAAAGGCACAGGTGTGGATAGGATATCATATCCTATGCTTAAACATATTCCAATTATTCTAAAAATAAAACTTTTGGCAATATACAACATGTTTGATTCTGGAACTTGTCCACACATATGGAGATCAGCTATAGTCATTACAATACCCAAACCAAACAAATCGCCCCACGAAATTAACAGCTTACGTCCGATTTCTCTTTTATCATGCTTAGGTAAGTCAATTGAAACAATTATAGCTAAAAGACTGATGTGGTTCACTACTCGCCACAATTTAATCTCGCACAGCCAAGTAGCATTTAAGCGGAAACACATCACAATGGACGCTTTGTTGCGAATCCAACATTTCGCGTCGAGCGCCTTTTCAACAAGAAATCACTTCTTTATCTTGGCGACAGATTTTGAAAAGGTCTTCGATCGCTTGGGGCTACATGCAGTGCTCTGTGGACTCAAACTTAGGGGCATATGTCCTAGGCTTTAAAACCTTATTAAAGCCTTTATGGCCAATCGCACCTTCAGAGTTCTAGTCAACAACATTAATTCATACACCCATAAACTATTCAACGGCATCCCACAAGGCTCCCCAGTCTCCGTTGTTCTCCTTATGATAGCATTTGAGCAAATAAACAGCATAAAGAAATTAATGTATATATTTACGCAGACGATGCCTTAATTTTTACCAAAATTAAAAAAGTTTACAGCATGTAAAACAGCATTGTATTAATTTAAGAAATCAACTTGAAGCTCAATTTAATATGCTAAAATTCTTAAGCACCAAGTACACCAGCATTCACATAAACATCCTTATTAACATTACACGAGCCCCAATGCTTTCCAAAATCGATTAAGCCTTCCAATCATTGGATGGTACGCAAGAACTCACATAAAAAGTACAAGCACCATATTATGGAGCCGTTCGTCGCGCAATCAACGCATTTCCAACCTCTCCCACTGTCTACATACTGACCGATTCAGGTCTTCCCAGCATTTTTGATCGAATCGAAGAGACAACGATGTAGCTTTTACCAAAATTACACACGATATAAAATCGTCTTTTCGCGAGTGACTTTACTACCATCTCTAAACTAAAACGAAAATTCACATACCTCTCTACACTCAGGCACTTATAATAATAAACTCGGCTTGGCCGTACCAAATTCACGGCAGAGCAACGAACTGTTTCCTTACTGGGCTCACAACCACCCAAAACATCAACCACAACTTATATAACTAGATACCACAGTGCGTGAAATCAGAAAACACATCACAACTCATCCAAAAAAAAAAAATCACCATTTTCTGGGTTTCCACCAAGGAGTAGAAGGAAATGAATACGCAGATAAAGCCGCTCACGATATCAATTACGCCCCATCATTCCTTTTCAATCCTATCGACTGCAAGGACATTTATAATTTAATAAAATGGCAACTCCGGAAGAAAAACCTGGAGGAATGGAGATTTTTCAGCCACAGGTACTCAGCAACAAACCCAAACTGTCTAAAAATCGATTTGCCCGATATCCTTACAATACGTGCATGCGGAACTTTCATCCGCCTGCGAATTGGACATACCCAATCTTATCAACACCTCCTTAACAGCACTGTAACGCCCCCTGCAGGTTCTGCGGAAACGACCAATCCGTAATCCACCTGCTGGAATCCTGCACACAACTAGAATGCATTAGCTTACCAATTTTTAGATCCTAACCTCCTTCCGACCTCCTTTTAACATCCTCAGATAATAACATCTGAAAACTATATAATTTTGTACGAAGAGCAAAACTAAATATATAATAGGCATACAGCATATATAATAGGCATAAATTTTGAGTTGAAGGCCCAGCAGCTAGTGCTAGTTAAACTACAAGGTTTGTCCCAAAAGAAACAGGACTGTTCGAAAAAAACAACAAAAATTTAATATTTTGCGAAAGTGATTTTGTTTTATTCAAAAAAGTTTCCTTGTGCTTCGATACAGCGTTTTGCACGGTTAATAAGCATTTAGAATGAGTGTTTAAGGTCATTTTTCGGAATGTCCTCGAAAATGCCGGTCGACGCCTTTTGGATGGCTTCAATGTCCTCATAGCGGTGTCCTTTAATCGGCAAATGAAGTTTTCCAAATAGATAAAAGTCACACGGAGCCAAATCAGGCGAGTACGGTGAAGGATGTACCTTTCCAACGCAGGCACCTACCAATAGGTGGCGCACGAGAAGCAGCTATTTTTAAGAAGTTCAATTTCTTTTGCGACAACCTTCTATTATTAAGTTTAGTATTATATACTAGGTTTAATTTGTTAAATAAAATAAATAACTAAAAATAAGAATGTTTTCTGCTTTGGACGTTCAGAGTGCCCTTCCCGATCATTAGTTTAGCTTTAGTCATTAACATGATACCCCAGAACAAATACATCGAGTCTTCCAACGTATTCTTAAGGCCTATGAAAATAAGCAATATAGCTTTGCCGTATTTCTTGATGTACACTAAGCCTTCAAAATATAGCCAATATTGCAAACATCGCAGTTCCTTTTTTTTTAAGGTCGAACTTGCTAGAAAGATGAGCGCTCAGGAATCCGCTGCATCGAAGCTGGTGTACCACAAAGCAAAGCGCATGATCCTGTCCCTTATACTCTGCATACTGCTGACATGCCAATAAGAGCATGCTGCTGGCTACATATGCTGTCGACAACTGCATCCACTGACATTCAAAACTACCTTGTAGATTTTCAACATTGGGCTAACCGCAGGAATATACGAGTTAATTGTGAAAAGCCTAATCTCTCTTACATTGAAACTTAGGCTTTTAGTTTGAGAGGCGTTAGCATTCTCCCAAACTGCAGCTGCTCGTTACGCTGAACACAAAAGGTTAAACTGGTTACTTCGCCCAAGCTGTAAACTCAGCCTTGAAAACGAACTGCTTGTCTAATGTGCGTTCAAGCACATTATACTTTATTTTGTGTGGGTTTTGTTTATTAGTATCCATTCGATTAGACGGATGTTGATATATGAAGTGATAACTTCACCATCCGTCCAGTCAGACAATAAGAAAATCTATTAAAAATTAACATGCTCCCCTAGTTAAAAGGTTTACCCTTTCAATTAGATTAACTTTTTTTTTTTTAATTTATGTGATAGAAAACGAAAGGTTTCTTTCAAATTCAATATACGGACATTATCATCAATATATTCTAGTTTAACATTTTGCTTAAAAGTTTCTCTATCCTTGAAATGCATGCCTCTATGAAAACAATGACGTCGTCCAATTTTATCGTATTTACCCCCTGCCGGACGATTTTTCCCTTCTATATCCAGATATCCTTCGGATAACTCCAGTCTCAATGTATTTGCTACGAATGCACCCAAATCGGACATTTCGTCAAGTATTGCACACTCTTCAATATCCTCGACAAGATTATCCAAATCTGTTGCTTGTATAACTTCATCAGCGTTTACTGAATTGCACTTACCATGACTACGTGCTGATGCCTCATTGCATCATGCGTTTCATTTACCTCAAAGTTCATCATATAATTGGAATCCTCATTTCGATTTCCTGATATGCCGTATATGGGTATATCACCCATTGTTCGACAAAATTGCGCAGTTGCATTAAGCACTATATTACCATCAGCGCAGGTTACTGAATCAACATCACTTGAATGACCATCTTCTACTGTTTCTTCTTTTACTTCACTTTTAAACTCTGTTAAATCAGTAGGTGCTGGTTTTTGTATTAAATTCTCTTTCTGTTTTAGTTTACGTGCTTTGGATAGTACACGTGCAAGATCATCCTCATCTTCATCGATTTTAATTTGCGATTTAGCACCAAGTATTTCCATATCCACAACGTCGTCGTCAGCTTCACGTTGGCGACCTTGGCGTCTACCAACCCTTGAAATGCTTGCTACATTATTTAGCGGCGGCAAATCATCCGCCTTAAGATTTTCTTGAAAATTTTGTACTTCATTGATATTCTCATTGTATATTTCCCAAATGGCACGCTCAATAGTATTTCCCAATGCGTATTGTTCATTGGTTGAAGTTGCATACTGATTTTCTCTAGGAGTTTCATTGTCTTTATGGTAGAATCCATTTTTAAAAAAATCACTTTTATAAACTTTTAACTAAGTACAATTTTTTTTTTTATTTTAGTAAATTTTTTTTTTTTTTTATAGTGTTTTTCAATAACTTTGTTTTATATAGCGAATGCGTGAACTTTTCTAGGAATCACCATGAATATGGTACTAGAAGATTAACAATCGCGTCGGGTTCACCATGAATAAGCACTCAAGAAGAGAAACAGCCGAGCTCAATGACTTATTTGCTACGTCTTCACACCATGTGCGCCTAATCTGTCTTACATATAATACATTGAGAGATAAGTACGCACAACTTAGATTATTATATCAATAAATTCGGAACAACCGAACGTCGTCTGTCAACAGATATCATGGTACATTTTATGAGTGCATAATTACTTATCACGCATGCGCACATTTGTTCCGCACATGTGATAACTATTAAGAGTGGCTCTGAATCCGATTCTTTAACATATTGATAGTAAATACATATCTTATTTGTTTCATTTTATTACGTCTCGTCGCACAGTGTATGCACTCGAACATTTTTTAGTTTATCATTATTTAATTTTAATTGTCCTTAAGACTTGATTTTAATGACTACATTATCATCTGCCATGACCGATAGTGGAAAATTCCATCACATGATTGAAAGGTAACCCTACGTAATACATTTTTTTTTTTCAATAAAAAAAAAAAATAAATTAAAATTAATAAATTAAAAAAAAAAACCAAACGAACTTTCCATCGGCGTATGCCACTACAAAATATAATGTATTTAATCTACCCTTTTCCTCTTAGGTATACGGTATAACAAGAAAAAACGTTAACTTCGATGGAACCGAAGCTTTAATACAATTCACACGATGTTTCAAGTTGTGTACTTAGCAGATATAAATGAAAAATTTTTTGTAAAACCTAACAACCTAAATGTGGGTGAAAGTTTGTTTGGGGTTAGCACTGAAAGGGGCAGAACATGCCCATTACTAATTATGTAAAGCGGCCACCGATAAGAAGCCACCATAGCAAATTTTCAATGGATATTGCCTGTAATGAAAAAGTTTTTTGTATATATGGGACGCGTCCGTCCATCCAATTTAAAGTTGGTATTGTGTGCAATAAATAAGTATTTCATACAAAAATCGAAAAGTGGACGGGTCTGCATATTGCGCGGGTCAGCTCCCTTGACATTTGAAGCGCTCGTCCATAGAAAGCCGCGATATCAAAATTCAAGTTGCAATTGGCTGCAATGAAAATGTTTTCCATTAAGAGGAAAAAGTGGGTACGGAGTTTGTATGGATGCTAGCCCAGCTAGTGGGGTGTCACACCCATTGGTATACATATGAAGCGTCCGTCCATTAGAAGCTATCATATGAGTTTTTAGGTTGATCTGACGTTTTTCATGGGCCGATGTAGCCTAAAACCTCAATAAAAGATGAAGCGTACAGATGCTGAAAACTGTGAACGGATGGAACAATTTCTCTAATTCTTTTTTTGTTGTGTTTATTATTATCAGGAGAAGCTTCATATGAAAGAAAAAATTAAGAAAGTTGAGCGGAACATTAGAAAATTTCGAACATTTGCGTCGTAAAAACTATTTGTGAATTATAAGTGCTATTATGTTTTAATCGAAGTTTATTATTGTCAGATTTACAATATCCCTCCATATAATTGTCAGATTATCATTTAGAACGACTAGGACATTAAGTTGAACCGTCTGTATAAAAATCTGACGCGATGGAGTATTTCAAGGTCACATTTTTTTTTTACATTTTCAAAAATCGGTTATGACTTTTGGCCACGTCCAAATCGTCAGCCATTTGAATAGGACACTTTTTTGAGTTCACTCAACCTTCCCTCTGAATATCTGACACGCTCGAATAACTTTTTTTTTTGTTTTCTACCCCTTTTTACGGCCACGCTCCACTCGTTAATCGTCACATTAATATCTCTCGGTTATTTTTGTAAATTTGTAGACGCTCTTCTCCCCACTAAAATGGAAAACTTAACATAAACTTTTTTTCGTTTTAGAACCTAATCTTCACAATCCAATGGGTCCCCATGCCGCTTTAGTAACTGCAAATTTAGCATCCCGGGGTCCCCTACTATTACGGGTATATTTACGGGTATACTCGTATATTAAAAAAAAACAATGAATTTCAGTTTTGTTGTTAAAGAATTACCTAATAGTGATGAGATACCCAGTTATTCTAATTGAGCAGTAAAGTAATCAGTACATGACTTCATTAAGAATTTCATTTCGAAACTTTGTTAGAGAAATTTAAGGGTTAATGTAAACTACTACAAAAGATGGGCTCAAGTATATAATGGCCTACATTTGATAAATTTGTCCAGAGTGACTTCTAGTTTTATCAAACAAAATTTCCACACTCTGGAAAATATGATGTTTGGCATAAATTATTATGCCATTTGTAGGACGTAGTGCTCGGTTCCGGCATGCTCTGTGTTGACTATCAATTCTTCGATTTCATCATTTTGAAGAGCCCACATTTCAGCAAACCATAATATATCTAATGAAATACTGCTATTGCTTCAAATATCTTTGATTAGCGCATGAAGACTTCCAATATTTTGATAGTAAACCTTTAAGGACATAACTGATGTGTCGAGCAAATATGCATACTGCGCTTTAAAAGTATTTTGGTTTCGGATATTGTTCAACTTAACTTGAACGGCGTCTGTAGCTCCAAATGGTCTAGGTGTTGCAAAAGCTCCTATGATGAAAAGGCCTAATGCTTTGGTTGCCGGGCTGCAGGCCGAATAAAGAGCATCTGTTCTAAAGCCCCTTTTTTATATAAACTGGTAAGTGACACCCTGGCTCTTATGAATTATGCCGGAACAACTGGGAACTGATTTCCTTCAACGGATACTTGCTCGTCCTTTATGAACTGAAAAGCTCGAACAACACTTTGTTTTAGCGTAGAATTGGGATTTGAAGGATGTGCTTTTTCCGACCCCTCAATTGCTGCCAGTTGCACCATTCACTAAACCATCATTGTTATTGGTATCAACAGTCACCATGCATTTTGTTGGTGTCTTGTAGCAAAGACCTTGCGTTTCGTAAACATTAAAGTATTTTATAGCATATAAAATGCGATCCTTTTTACGTTCATTGAAATGAATAATGTTTCGATCTGGTCAAGTTTTATGGCGTTGCATTGGTGGCCATCAGCATTTGAAAAGAAAATGTGAATTGCGTCAAATGAACCTCGCTCAACTGGACCACTCTTTGTCTCATTATTTAAACATCTTCTGCAGTCATTTTATTTAACGCTCAGGATGCAAAGTATTCATGACCTAGAATATATGCTGCATCTTGAGTAAATATCTATAGTTCCATTGACAAACTTGTTGCCAATGTGCTAAAGTTTTCGCTTGTCGGAAAAGTTGCCTTTAATTATTTCTTGCATTGTCTGCCTGAGCAACTGAGAAACTCTTCTGTTGGATTTATATATGTAAATTATTATATAACTACAAAAGGCGTATGCATGTAATATGAATTGAATGTTTATGTTAGCCTTATGCTCAAAAAACCGGAACTTTTTACATTTACCCTGTTTCTCCGAAACTAGCAGGGATACGGCAAATGTACCCATATACAAAAAAGAACATTCTTAACATCCTAACCCGTACGAGTGATAGTTTCCGAGATATAGAGCCGGAACCATGAGGTGCTCAAAAATCCGGAACTTTTTACAAAGAATAGCTGCTTTAAAGATTCTGTCAGCATTTTTTCTGAGAAGAAAATATTGGGTTTCTATGATCATAGAGCAAGTTTATACAGGCCTGTTCCGGTATTCACTTTCGGGAAGATGGGAAAGATGTTAGGCCTTTTAAAATATGATGCTTCACTAGGCTACTAACAAAATTTTTAACAATGCATTAATATCGGTAACGGAATTAACCGCTGACTTTTGCCTAAGACAAGTGGAATTGGCGTTTTTAATCCGGCAGAGCTCATAATATTTGTAAGTACTCCAAAGTACTTTATCTAGCGCACCTGCGATCGAATCGTCTAATTTCGAACATCGGAATTGTGCAATATGCCTGTTTGCCTTTTTTCTCTCAATAAATTGTTGGAAAAGAAAGCTCCTATGTATCTTCGTCCGCTACAATGTATTGGTGATGTTTACCTTGTCCAGGGGTCAGAGCTAACCTTTCTACTGGGTGATTTGCAATACGTGCGATGTCTAAAAGAATTTCCTGACCACCCGGATAAGGTTCATTAATGGCGTGGTTATTAAGAACAGAATTTGAATATTTGCTACGACGTCTCTTATTGCACAATGATGTTCATATAAAAGTGCTAAAACCACATAAAGGCTAAAGTGGGCGGTGGGCTTAAAATGTGAGAGTGGCGGGTCAATCTTGATACTCTATTAAACTGCAATAAAGAGAAGTGTATGTACAAAATTTCAACAAGATAGCATATAAATTGGTCCCCAAAAAATGCGCAACAACATACAGACAGACAGACGGATACGACTAGATCGACTCATCTCGTCGAGCTGATCAAGAATATATATACTTTATGGGGTCTACGATGCCTTCTTTAATGCGTTACAAACTTTCAGACAAACTGACACTATGTGTGAAATGTGTATAATGAATATAATACCCGGGAAAATCCGAATATCGTAAGCTCATATCGGGAAATTTTTCTTTTGCCACTTCCTTCAAAAGTTTTTGAAAAGCAACTGGCAAACAGGATACGTAGTTATAAAAGAAAAAAACCTGTTACCATCGCACCAAATTATCGATCAAGTGCATAGAATCACCAATCAAATATGGTCAGCAGACCTCTTTGATGTGTCGAAATGCCTTTGATAAGGTATGGCATAAAGGATTAATACCCAAATTGGTTATCTTTTACCAGCGATTGTTGGCAAAATGAGCAGATAAGCACAAATAAACTTGATGTACCATTAACTAGGATTCATAAATAGACAAAAAAGCGGAAATTTAACTGATCCATGAAAAATCCGTGCATGTCGACTTTGTGTACAAAATCTGTACGATTTCTTCCACTTTTATGTATTCGTATGAAAAACTCTCATATAAACTTGAAATTCGATATAGTGGCATCTTAAAAATGGTCGCTTCATACACATCTACTAGTGGGTTAAGTTAAAATCAGCTTGAAATGCGATATGGTGCTTTTTAATGAATAGCCGCTTCACATACATACACAAATGGACGTGTACCGCCCACATATTGTAATATCCCTCATACAAACCCACCGCTCAACTTCGTGCATTTGTATGATAAACTACTTCAGTTAAGTCAATATTAGCTTGAAATTCGATATGGTGCCTTCTAATCGATAGTCGCATCACACACATATACTAATGGGTGTATCCAGGAAAGTTTTTGGGGTAGCCCTATACAAACTCACCGCCCACGTTTTTGTTTTACAATACGATGTAAAATTTCGTGTTGATAGCATTAGAGCTTGGGTTCAACAAAAGTTAACATTTTTTCTTGTTTTAGTATCAGTTTGTAAAATATTTGGCTGAATAATAGTATAAAGGCTTATTTTATTCCTAATCAGATAGAGTTTCCATATCAATGTGGCACGCCCACTTTTAAGGGTAGCCCCCATACAAACCAACTTTTGTATATTGCTATGAAAAACTTATCAATATCAATATCATATAATATACTAATACCAAAAGGGCGTGTCGCGGGCGCTTTTTGGGGTAGCCCCCATACAAACCAACACCCATTTTTAGGTTTTAGAAAGAAAAACTTGTTGGATATCAACTTGAAATTTGATTTGATTTCTGTTTTTATTTTTATACCATTCACACATAGTGTTAATAAGGAATAAAACCGAAACATACAATATTTCGGTTTTGGTTCCGGTTTTCGTATGTACCGAGTCGTATGTTTCAGTATAGGATTCTGTAGAAACTGTACCGAAAACGAATACCGAAATAAATTCCGGTTCCAATATACCGAAACTAAAACCCAAAAACCTTACCGAAAACGAATACCGAAATAAATTCCGGTTCCAATTTATTTCGGTATTCGTTTTCGGTACGGTTCTTGGATTTTAGTTTCGGTATATCGGTATGGTACCGGTATCGAGCCATATTAAAATTAAAAAAAAAGAGAATTTTTACTATTGCCAATGTTTCGAAGACTATATATCAAATTAATAACATGTTATTTAAATTTTTTTTAAATAAACTACTCTTTATTCAAGAGAAAGTAAATGCAAACAAAATATATTATATTAATAGGTGGGTCTCGCCTATTTCCAGAGATAGCCTTCATAAACCCAAAGGTTTTGTCAGTAATTTGTTCAATGCGTGGAAAGAGTATTGAAGCTTGGGTTCTACAGAAGTTGACGTTTTTTCTTTTTCGTGTTTCTTATTACGTATATCCGTGTATCGAGTCCCTCTTCAGTTCCAGATAAATTACTTGAGTTAGTACTACTACTTATTCAAGAATTTGAACATTTTCAGCAACGGATTATTATTATTATTTATGATGGGGATATATAAAAACTGCAACCTAAAAGGTAATAGACCTTGTCCTACTGAATTAGATAACCTGCTCTAAGCCTATATGTGGAATGAATCTTAGTACTTTTCTAGGATCCAAACTTCTCAGTTGCTCCTTTCTTATGAAGTGATTACCTAGCATCTGCTCTCTGCATCTAGCTACAGCTTCGCATTCAGCAAGAATGTGAGGAGGGGTCTCCTCTTCGTGGTCACAGAATCTGCATTCGGGTAAGTTATGTATCCCCAAAAACATATAAATGTTTCTTTAGTCTTCAGAGGCCTGTTAGCCGTCAAGGATGCCTATGTATGCCACTTGATGGTATGTGGGTTTAGTACGTGTGCATTTGCCGACGTCTACGATTTTTTGGCGGACCATTTGATGATAAAACTCCTATCAAATATGTTTCTCTGCATCATTTCCAAATGTCCATACCAAGAGACGAAATGATGCAGAGAAACATATTTGATAGGAGTTTTATCATCAAATGGTCCGCCAAAAAATCGTAGACGTCGGCAAATGCACACGTATAAACCCACATCCCATCAAGTGGCATACATAGGCATCCTTGACGGCTGAGCACTGAAGACTAAAGAAACATTTATATGTTTTTGGGGATACATAACTTACCCGAATGCAGATTCTGTGACCACGAAGAGGAGACCCCTCCTCACATTCTTGCTGAATGCGAAGCTGTAGCTAGATGCAGAGAGCAGATGCTAGGTAATCACTTCATAAGAAAGGAGCAACTGAGAAGTTTGGATCCTAGAAAAGTACTAAGATTCATTCCACATATAGGCTTAGAGCAGGTTATCTAATTCAGTAGGACAAGGTCCTTCCTTTTTAGGTTGCAGTTTTTATATATCCCCATCATAAATAATAATAATAATCCAGCTTGCTTAAAAATGTTCAAATTCTTGAATAAGTAGTAGTACTAACTCAAGTAATTTATCTGGAACTGAAGAGGGACTCGATACACGGATATACGTAATAAGAAACACGAAAAAGAAAAAACGTCAACTTCTGTAGAACCCAAGCTTCAATACTCTTTCCACGCATTGAACAAATTACTGACAAAACCTTTGGGTTTATGAAGGCTATCTCTGGAAATAGGCGAGACCCACCTATTAATATAATATACTTTGTTTGCATTTACTTTCTCTTGAATAAAGAGTAGTTTATTTAAAAAAAATTTAAATAACATGTTATTAATTTGATATATAGTCTTCGAAACATTGGCAATAGTAAAAATTCTCTTTTTTTTTAATTTTAATATGGCTCGATACCGGTACCATACCGATATACCGAAACTAAAATCCAAGAACCGTACCGAAAACGAATACCGAAATAAATTGGAACCGGAATTTATTTCGGTATTCGTTTTCGGTAAGGTTTTTGGGTTTTGAGTTTTCGTATATCAAAGTCAAAAAGTATTTTCGGTCATTGTTTACAGAATCCTATACCTGAAAACATACGACTCAGTACGGTGCCGAAAACCGGAACCAAAACCGAAAATGATTTTGTATGTTTCGGTTTTATTCCTTATTAACACTATGTGTGAATGGTATAAAAATAAAGAACAGAAATCAAATCAAATTTCAAGTTGATATCCAACAAGTTTTTCTTTCTAAAACCTAAAAATGGGTGTTGGTTTGTATGGGGCTACCCCAAAAAGCACCCCCGCGACACGCCCTTTTGGTATTAGCATATTATATATGATATTGATATTGATAAGTTTTTCATAGCAATATACAAAAGTTGGTTTGTATGGGGACTCACTTAAAAGTGGGCGTGCCACATAGGCTGTGAAACTCTATCTGATTAGGAATAAAATAACTTCTTTGTACTTTTTTATTTCTGCACCAAATATTTTACAAACTGATACTAAAACAAGAAAAAATGTTAACTTTTGTTGAACCCAAGCTCTAATGCTATCAACACGAAATTTTACATCGTATTGTAAAACAAAAACGTGGGCGGTGAGTTTGTATAGGGCTACCCCAAAAACTTTCCTGGATACACCCATTAGTATATGTGTGTGATGCGACTATCGATTAGAAGGCACCATATCGAATTTCAAGCTAATATTGACTTAACTGAAGTAGTTTATCATACAAATGCACGAAGTTGAGCGGTGGGTTTGTATGAGGGATATTACAATATGTGGGCGGTACACGTCCATTTGTGTATGTATGTGAAGCGGCTATTCATTAAAAAGCACCATATCGCATTTCAAGCTGATTTTAACTTAACCCACTAGTAGATGTGTATGAAGCGACCATTTTTAAGATGCCACTATATCGAATTTCAAGTTTATATGAGAGTTTTTCATACGAATACATAAAAGTGGAAGAAATCGTACAGATTTTGTACACAAAGTCGACATGCACGGATTTTTCATGGATCAGTTAAATTTCCGCTTTTTTGTCTATTTATGAATCCTAGTTAATGGTACATCAAGTTTATTTGTGCTTATCTGCTCATTTTGCCAACAATCGCTGGTAAAAGATAACCAATTTGGGTATTAATCCTTTATGCCATACCTTATCAAAGGCATTTGAGCACATCGAGTGTGCTGACCATATTTGATTGGTGATTTGTTGTGAAAGTGATCGATAGATTTGGTGCGATGGTAACAGGTTTTTTTCTTTTATAACTACGTATCCTGTTTGCCAGTTGCTTTTCAAAAACTTTTGAAGGAAGTGGCAAAAGAAAAATTTCCCGATATGAGCTTACGATATTCGGATTTTCCCGGGTATTATATTCATTATACACATTTCACACATAGTGTCAGTTTGTCTGAAAGTTTGTAACGCATTAAATAGAAGGCATCGTAGACCCAGTGACGTTATTGTATTTCTTGATCAGCTCGACGATGAGTCGATTGCTGATCGTATCCGTCTGTCTGTATGTTGTTGCGCATTTTTTGGGGACCAATTTATATGTTGTGTTTGTTGAAATTTTACACATACACTTCTCTTTATTGCAGTTTAATAGAGTATCAAGATTGACCCGCCACTCTCACATTTTTAAGCCCACCGCCCACTTTAGCCTTTATGTGGTTTTAGCACGCTTATATGAACATCATTGTGCAATAAGAGACGTCGTAGCAAATGTTCAAATTCTGTTCTTAATAACCACGCCATTAATGAACCTTATCCGGGTGGTCAGGAAATTCTTTTAGACATCGCACGTATTGCAAATCACCCAGTAGAAAGGTTAGCTCTGACCCCTGGACAAGGTAAACATCACCAATACATTGTAGCGGACGAAGATACATAGGAGCTTTCTTTTCCAACAATTTATTGAGAGAAAAAAGGCAAACAGGCATATTGCACAATTCCGATGTTCGAAATTAGACGATTCGATCGCAGGTGCGCTAGATAAAGTACTTTGGAGTACTTACAAATATTATGAGCTCTGCCGGATTAAAAACGCCAATTCCACTTGTCTTAGGCAAAAGTCAGCAGTGGTTAATTCCGTTACCGATATTAATGCATTGTTAAAAATTTTGTTAGTAGCCTAGTGAAGCATCATATTTTAAAAGGCCTAACATCTTTCCCATCTTCCCGAAAGTGAATACCGGAACAGGCCTGTATAAACTTGCTCTATGATCATAGAAACCCAATATTTTCTTCTCAGAAAAAATGCTGACAGAATCTTTAAAGCAGCTATTCTTTGTAAAAAGTTCCGGTTCGACACCTGCATCGGTACCGGCTCTATATCTCGGAAACTATCACTCGTACGGCAACTTGCCAAGATGTAAGAATGTTCTTTTGTATATGGGTACATTTGCCGTATCCCTGCTAGCTTCGGAGAAACGAGTGATGAAAAAGTTCCGGTTTTTGAGCATAAGGCTAACATAAACATTCCATTCATATTACATGCATACGCCTTTTGTAGTTATATAATAATTTACATATATAAATCCAACAGAAGAGTTTCTCAGTTGCTCAGGCAGACAATGCAAGAAATAATTAAAGGCAACTTTTCCGACAAGCGAAAACTTTAGCACATTGGCAACAAGTTTGTCAATGGAACTATAGATATTTACTCAAGATGCAGCATATATTCTAGGTCATGAATACTTTGCATCCTGAGCGTTAAATAAAATGACTGCAGAAGATGTTTAAATAATGAGACAAAGAGTGGTCCAGTTGAGCGAGGTTCATTTGACGCAATTCACATTTTCTTTTCAAATGCTGATGGCCACCAATGCAACGCCATAGGACCAGATCGAAACATTATTCATTTCAATGAACGTAAAAAGGATCGCATTTTATATGCTATAAAATACTTTAATGTTTACGAAACGCAAGGTCTTTGCTACAAGACACCAACAAAATGCATGGTAACTGTCATACCAATAACAATGATGGTTTAGTGAACGGTGCAACTGGCACGATGAGGAGGGGTCGGAAAAAGCACATCCTTCGATGTCCAATTCTACGCTAAAACAAAGTGTTGTTCAAGCTTTTTCAGTTCATAAAAGGACGAGCAAGTATCCATTGAAGGAAATCAGTTCCCAGTTGTTCGGCATAATTCATAAGAGCCAGGGTGTCACTTACCAGTTTATATAAAAAAGGGGCTTTAGAACAGATGCTCTTTATTCGGCCTGCAGCCCGGCAACCAAAGCATTAGGCCTTTTCATCATAGGAGCTTTTGCAACACCTAGACCATTTGGAGCTACAGACGCCGTTCAAGTTAAGTTGAACAATATCCGAAACCAAAATACTTTTAAAGCGCAGTATGCATATTTGCTCGAACACATCAGTTATGTCCCTTTAAAGGTTTACTATCAAAATATTGGAAGTCTTCATGCGCTAATCAAAGATATTTGAAGCAATAGCAGTATTTCATTAGATATATTATGGTTTGCTGAAATGTGGGCTCTTCAAAATGATGAAATCGAAGAATTGATAGTCAACACAGAGCATGCCGGAACCGAGCACTACGTCCTACAAATGGCATAATAATTTATGCCAAACATCATATTTTCCAGAGTGTGGAAATTTTGTTTGATAAAACTAGAAGTCACTCTGGACAAATTTATCAAATGTAGGCCATTATATACTTGAGCCCATCTTTTGTAGTAGTTTACATTAACCCTTAAATTTCTCTAACAAAGTTTCGAAATGAAATTCTTAATGAAGTCATGTACTGATTACTTTACTGCTCAATTAGAATAACTGGGTATCTCATCACTATTAGGTAATTCTTTAACAACAAAACTGAAATTCATTGTTTTTTTTTAATATACGAGTATACCCGTAAATATACCCGTAATAGTAGGGGACCCCGGGATGCTAAATTTGCAGTTACTAAAGCGGCATGGGGACCCATTGGATTGTGAAGATTAGGTTCTAAAACAAAAAAAAGTTTATGTTAAGTTTTCCATTTTCGTGGGGAGAGAGCGTCTACAAATTTACAAAAATAACCGAGAGATATTAATGTGACGATTAACGAGTGGAGCGTGGCCCCAATTGGATAAACAAAAAAAAGTTATTCGAGCGTGTGGCATATTCAGAGGGAAGGTTGAGTGAACTCAAAAAAGTGTCAAAAAAAAAAAAAAAAAAAAAAAAAAACTGACAAAAGTCATAACCAATTTTTGAAAATGTAAAAAAAAAATGTGACCTTGAAATACTCCATCGCGTCAGATTTTTATACAGACGGTTCAACTTAATGTCCTAGTCGTTCTAAATGATAATCTGACAATTATATGGAGGGATATTGTAAATCTGACAATAATAAACTTAGATTAAAACATAATAGCACTTATAATTCACAAATAGTTTTTACGACGCAAATATTGATAATGTTCCGCTCAACTTTCTTAATTTTTTCTTTCATATGAAGCTTCTCCTGATAATAATAAACACAACAAAAAAAAGAATTCAAGAAATTGTTCCATCAGTTCACAGTTTTCAGCATCTGTACGCTTCATCTTTTATTGAGGTTTTAGGCTACATCGGCCCATGAAAAACGTCAGATCAACCTAAAAACTCATATGATAGCTTCTAATGGACGGACACTTCGTATGTATACCAATGGGTGTGACACCCCACTAGCTGACTACGTCATTCAAACTCCGGTACCCCACTTTTCCTCTTAATGGAAAACGTTTTTCATAACCAATTGCAACTTGAATTTTGATATCGCGTTTATGGACGAGCGCTTCAAATGTCAAGGGAGCTGACCCAGCCGCAATATGCAGACCCGTCCACTTTTCGATTTATGAAATATTTATTTATTGCACACAATACCAACTTTAAATTGGATGGACGGACGCGTCCCATATATACAAAAAACTTTTTCATTACAGGCAATATCCATTGAAAATTTGCTATGGTGGCTTCTTATCGGTGGCCGCTTTACATAATTAGTAATGGGCATGTTCTGCCCCTTTCAGTGCTAACCCCAAACAAACTTTCACCCACATTTAGGTTGTTAGGTTTTACAAAAAATTTTTCATTTATATCTGCTAAGTACACAACTTGAAACATCGTGTGAATTGTATTAAAGCTTCGGTTCCATCGAAGTTAACGTTTTTTACTTGTTATACCGTATACCTAGAGGAAAAGATATTAAATACATTATATTTTGTAGTGATAGCACCAATGGAAAGTTCGTTTGGTTTTTTTTTTAATTTATTAATTTTAATTTATTTTTTTTTTTTATTGAAAAAAAAAAATGTATTACGTAGGGTTACCTTTCAATCATGTGATGGAATTTTCCACTATCGGTCATGGCAGATGATAATGTAGTCATTAAAATCAAGTCTTAAGGACAATTAAAATTAAATAATGATAAACTAAAAAATGTTCGAGTGCATACACTGTGCGACGAGACGTAATAAAATGAAACAAATAAGATATGTATTTACTATCAATATGTTAAAGAATCGGATTCAGAGCCACTCTTAATAGTTATCACATGTGCGGAACAAATGTGCGCATGCGTGATAAGTAATTATGCACTCATAAAATGTACCATGATATCTGTTGACAGACGACGTTCGGTTGTTCCGAATTTATTGATATAATAATCTAAGTTGTGCGTACTTATCTCTCAATGTATTATATGTAAGACAGATTAGGCGCACATGGTGTGAAGACGTAGCAAATAAGTCATTGAGCTCGGCTGTTTCTCTTCTTGAGTGCTTATTCATGGTGAACCCGACGCGATTGTTAATCTTCTAGTACCATATTCATGGTGATTCCTAGAAAAGTTCACGCATTCGCTATATAAAACAAAGTTATTGAAAAACACTATAAAAAAAAAAAATTTACTAAAATAAAAAAAAATTGTACTTTAGTTTAAAAGTTTATAAAAGTGATTTTTTTAAAAATG
>JAWNNQ010000837.1:0-14800 GCA_035044765.1 Leucophenga montana | reverse complement strand
GTTTTTTTTATTAGTGCACAATAAAACTAGAAAAAAGGACAACAAATAGTAATGAAAAGACAATTGATTTGGCATTTCGTGCGCAAATGGTGAATATATGCTGAATGCATGCTGTTTTAAAATACTTTCCTATATTAATTCTGTATATTTTATTAAAAACGTAAACAAAAGTCAAATGTGACCTATACGACTCGACGTGAAAAATGTTTATGTATTTAATATTTCCAACGGCCCACACTCCTTTATAAGGACTGACTGTTGAAAACCTTCAACATCCTTCAGTACTTATCTGATATTTCACAATACTTTCGTATTTCTATAGGGACCTTTAAATTTAGGAGTCAACTTTTTCGATGTGAATGGAAATCTCTTATCATTATATAGTCGTCTGCTTTATATTTGTGGGGCGTCTGTCGTTTTGTATCTGTATACTATTTATTATAGCACTGAACTATCTTTTGATTTGATTTTGATTTGATTTTAAGTCTTCTAGGTTTTCTTTTCGCGCATCTATAGATTTTCCCTTTTTTGAGATATTCCAAATAATAATTTTGGTTACTGATCTTTGATTCGTATTTTTTAGTGTATATTCTACCGTTTCGACTATAATGTTGCAATGTAAATTGGTTTCGGGGTCTACGTAACTAGCTATAATTATTCCAATATTTTTATTTATTCGTTCTACCTGCCCGTTTGTTTGGGGCGATCCTGTTGATATCTGTACGTGCCTAAAATTATTCTGTTCTAATACCTCTATTCGGTACTATCATTTGTGGTTTCCTATAGGCACGAAAAAATTCTTTCAATAATATAATTACTTATTTTGTGTTTGTGGTTTTTGTTGAAAGACCTTAAAATTTGATGAATGTGTCTGTCACTACAAAAATATGTTTTTCGATCTAATTTTATTAACGGGACCATAGTGGTCAATGTAAATAATTTCAAATGGATTCGACTATTTCGATATGCTATGTAAAAGTCTTTCATTTTTTTCGTGCAATTTTTTATATGTTCTCCTGATTTGACTCTAATTTTTTTAAACCAATAGCTTCTGGATATTATATCTGCCATTTTATAGATTAAAATGTGTCCTAGTTTGTCATGGTATTTATAGTAAGTGACTTTTTATTTCTTCTGGTACAGAAACTACAATCAAACTGCCTTGCTTTTTTCTGCAAACACACATTCGAAGATCTCCAGATTTCTTTTTGACTAAAACGGGTTCATACGGCCAACTCTAACGGAACCAAAAATCCTACGAAGAATCTTTCTCTCGAACACTCCTAAAAACGCTGTATCCGTTGATGTCAGTGTCCATGCTTCTGCGCCATACAGCAGGACCGGGAGTGTCTTACAGATTTTTATTTTCGTACTTCGAGAGAGGGCTCTACTTCTAACTTGCTTGCTGAGCCCAAAGTAGAAGCGATTAGCAAGCGTGATTCTTCGTCTGATCTCTCGGCTAACATTGTTGTCGCTGGTAATTTCTGTTCCCAGATAGACGAAGTTTTCTACAATATTGAAGTTGAAATTTTCCATACTCACAGACCGTCCAAGACGCGCTGATGGTCTGCGAGTGGACACCAAGTACTTCGTGTTGTCCTCGTTCACCGCTAGGCCCATGCGAAGTGTCTGTTTCTCAATCTCCGAGAACGCCCTGCTTACTCGCCGTTCGTTGATGCCTATGATGTCTATATCAACAGTAGCATCACTTTCTTATGGAAGATCGTGCCCGATCGTTCTACGTATGGGCATTGGTGTAGGATGTACTCTATCAGGAGATTATAAAAGTCGCACGATAAAGCATAGCCCTGCCTGAAACCTCTCTTGTGTGATAGCGTCATCATGCAAAGACGAACGATCTTTGCCGGGATACAAAGTTCAGATAGGGCGTTGAAGAACTTCGTTCTTATCGGCGTGTCGAAAGCTGCTTTATAATGGACAAATATGTGGTGTGTGTCTTTATTGTACTCGTGGGTCTTTTCAAGGATTTATTCTCTTTACTCTGAAGCGGCACTAATACTGACCGTGAATGGCTCCAGCTGTTTACACAGTACGCGGGACAGAATTTTCTATCCTCCTAAAAGGAGACTTATTCCCCGGTAGTTCGCGCAGACAGCGGGGTCTCCTTTCTTGAAGATAGGACTAAGAACACGCGATTATAATCGTTGGGCATGCATTCATCGGACCATATTTTGCACAAGAGTTGGTGCATACGCCTTACCAACACTTCGCCACCGGTCTTGAATAACTCAGCTGGCAACTCATCGGAGCCTGCTGCTTTGTTATTCTTCAGCTTTTTAATTACTGAGTCGACCTCGTTATAATCCGGTGGCTCTACAAGAGAGCCATCATCAATTGGTGGTTCTATGTACGCTTCTCTATCGGCGGTATTATTCACTTCATCGCCCCAAGTAGATTAGAGAAGTGACTTCTCCATAGTCTCAGTGATGCCTGTGCATCTGTAACAAAACTTCCATTACTGTCCATGTAGAAAGAAACTCCGGGCTTGAAAGCTTCGTTCAGACGCTTGACCTTTTGATAAAACTTTCGAGATTCATTTCTTTAACATAACACCTCAACATCCTCAAGCTCACGGCTTTTTTGTTCCTTTTTTTTACGTATGAAAGGGCATTTCTCCTCTCTCCGTTTCTCACGATATCGCTCTCTAACAGCTCGCGTTACTCGCGTCTGCAGAGTTCGTTTGTAAGCAGCGTTTTTTTCTGCAGTAGCTTGGCTACACTCCACTTCATACCAAGGGTTCGTCACAGGTCTGGTGCACCCAAAGACCTCCTTGGCAGCCGTATTCATGGAGTGGGATATATGGCTCCACTGCTCACCTATATCTTCAGAGCCGGAGAGGACTCCCCGAACAGTTGGGAGAGTCTGGCTGAAAAGGCTTCGGCGGTCTGTTGTGATTGCAGCTTACCGACGTCTAGCTTTCGTTGAGTGTTAGAACGTGCGGAATGCACCATGCTGAAATAAGTCAGGTAGTTAAGGTAGTAGTCCGAGTCGATGCTGGGACCTAGTACCGTTCGCACGTTCAACACGCTCGATGCGTGCCTTCCGTCGATCACAACATGATCAATGTGGTTGCGTGTCGTTTGATCGGGACTGCGCCAAGTAGCCTTGTATATGTCTCGGTGTGGAAATCTGGTGCTACTGATTACCATGTTCCGACCTGCGGCGAAACCGATTAGCCTCTCTCCATTGCTGTAGGTAGCGTCGTGAAGGCTAAATTTTCCGACTGTTGGGCCAAAGATTCCTTCCTTCCCAATTTTGGCGTTGAAATCGCCAAGCACGATTTTTACATCGTGATTGGCGCAGCGCTCGTAAAGACGTTCGAGACGCTCGTAAAACCCATCTTTAGCTGGTCGTCATCATTGGGGGATTTTATCCGAGGCTTCTGTGTCTTCACTGGTACGCTTTTTTTTTTTGCGGTGGCGGGAATCAAACTCAGCGCACCAACCCCTAATTAAGGGGAGTGGTTGCCTTCTCAAAATTTGCTCACTAGCGGACGTTTGTGATCTGCTTGATCCGTTTGCAAAAGAATCGTAATTTTACCGCTCCCAAGAGAAACGGCCAAGGAACTGTCCACCTCTGCAAACGACCCCATCCCCCTAACTAAAACGATTGGCGACACATATTCTGCTTCAATTGCGTATATATAACCTTTTCTAATTATTCGTATAATAGAATTCGTAGTTTAGCTTTTTCTACGTATGACAAACGTCTAGGAGGAGATTTAAATGGTTTCCAAGTCTTTAAATGTAATTTCATTTCACATTTCATTGCAGCAAATATAGTCCGTTCGCCTGTTTGGTAATATTTTTCAATTATGAATTTAAGTCTTATAACTATATCATGGCTAACATTTTAGCCCTTTTGGATATCGAACTTTTCATTTGTGGATTTTAATGTGGGACCTTCATAATTTGTACAGTCAGTTTGAGAATTTTCTTCTAGATTAATTGGTCATTAAATGGTCACACGTAATTTTGTATAAGCACACATAATATTTCTGCCTAATATTAGCTTGTTGACTCTTTCGCTACAATCAGTAAGTCAAAGTCAAATCGTTTGTTGTAGCAGGGTCGTATTTCTCTATTATGCTTGCGGCATAATGGAATTAAAGTATAATGTCCCAGTGAGTTACAGTTGTAGCATCTCAACGCTGCAGTGTATGAAGTAGCATCGGCTTGTACGGCCTGGTTACGTTACTACATATCAGGGATACCTTCGATTATGTTGTCGATCAATTTGTCTTCTTCACTATAATTTATGATGCTAACGAAATTTGTGTGTTGAAGTATGTGATAGAGTCATCATCGAACGACCACTTGTATGCTTCGAATTTGCGGCGCAACATCATTTTGTTGTCTTTAGGTTTGAAGGTTTCCATTAATTTTTCTAACAAGTCTAGCCAGCTGCGTAGCTGCACCGCACTATGGAGAATTTGACCAGTTTGTGAGGCCAAAATTAATATGATATTTAAGTTCGGTTTTTTGCATTGGGTTTATGTAACCATTTGTAATAAAAATATTTTAATATAGAACAACAAATTTTGAGATAGTTTTTGTTGTGTTTATTTGACAAAAGTGGGCGTGGCACGCCTTTAAGTCGAAAAGTAACTTTTTAAGAAAAAATGACACAAGCGCATTCGTCCTGCAATGAACAATAATTGAAAATATATTGTAAGTAATGTGTTTTCTATACACTCCTTTTTTCAAAATTCATGCTCTTCGTTTTCCAGTTCAATATTGCATGGAAATTCTAAAAGATTTTCAATTTCAAAAAAACTGCTTTGATCCTCCGATGTGTCGTTTGCAAGTTCTGTGATCTGTTGCTCTTAGCATTGTATGGCAGTGATGGTCGACCCACTGTCTTTAAGTTCTCTGTTAAACTAAGTACTGTTTGGGAATCAAGGCAATCTCCATGCTTGCGCCGGAACTGCTTTAAATTGGCTTTGCAATTCTTCCACATTATGCTCAAGCGGTATCAAAATTTTATGCGTGTATGCATGTTCGATTATTCGTACAAAAATGGTTACAAGCAATCAGTTATGTACGCGCAACACAAATGCAATCACTTTTTGTGGTCTATATGTTTTTTAATGGCAATTAAATTTTCATTCTCACTATTATATCAATACTGTGTGTTGTACCGCTGTACTTAGTTGTCATTTTTTTCTGTGTTCGTAGGCTCAACCACTTCTGAATTGCAGGAGTACAAGAAACACACACGTCAGTTTCTTTTGGCCAACACTCATAGAATGAATCCTCTCTTTATTTTATAATTTGCCTATACTTTAAAAGGTTGTGGAAAATACATACAATTGGATAAAATGAGATCGATAGATCATCACAGGTCGATACATCATTGCAGAGTGTCCTCTCAAGTGGCTAGAAAAGATATGCTATTCTTTGCGTTTAACATTCTTTGCCTGAACGCCAAAACAGGCAAAACAGGTATAGCGCATGTTGCTTCCCTGACGCTTTCTGTCCATTATACAGTGTTGGTTTTTAGCTGACTTTGCATGGCAGGCTGGCTCGAGAGCAGATTCCGAAATCTCGCCGTGGCGTAGACTTTCTCTACGCCTGAGCAGAAGGATTTCTATGTATTTCTTTTAGACCTCCGAACCTCTTTTATGAAGTTGTCTAGTTTTGTATTCATCCCAAATGATCTCCTCCTCCGCCTGTTTTTGAGTCGGAAGAATTCTTGTACATCTCCTCTTTGTTGTTTTTTAGCTCTGAAGTCAACCTAGGAGGCCTTTGTCTTTTTTTGCTAACTGAATTTTTGCATGAGATGTGGCAGGCTTCGGTAAGCGTACTTCGGTAGTGTGAGATGGGCTTCAATCATATTGTACTTTAAATGGAATGTACTTGTGTTCTGAGGAGAGTTTCTAAAGGGGTCTCCATTCTAGGATTTACATACCATTCCTCAAAGCAAATGTTAAGTCTAGAACGTTAGACGTGATTGGTTCCATATATGTTGGTTCCTACCCAACGTTTGCTATGCTCAAACAAACCTCTGTCGTTAACATCCGGACTACCCCATAAGGTGTGATGTGCGTTGGCATCCGCCCCAACGACGACGAGCTGCTTGTGCTTGTTTTTTCTGATAGCCTCACCAGTTCTACAGTTAGCGCGTCTCTGCCGTGCGTCATATTGCAGGACGTCATGAACGTTGGTTCGTCACTGCCTTCTTCCAGCGCCACGACTGTGAGGCCATCCATGCAGTAATTAGACATTAAGTAGGCATATATCCCTTTCCTTGCCAGAATAGCGGTTCTTGGTATCAATACTGTGGTCGGGTAAAATGTGTTGTAATTAGGTGACTTTAGACCAGAAACCTTGTTAACCAACGCTATCTGTTGAAGGAGATTAGTTAAGTTCTAAACTAGTTAAAGTAATTTGTTTTAAATTTGCAAAATTATTATTAAAATTTTGTTTATGATCTGACAACTCTATTCCATATTCAAATGAATTAGAAGTTAAGCGAAATATTGTTCATGCGTTCTCTCTCTCTCTCTCTCTTCTCTGTTCATTTAAACTCAATTGTTTTCGGAGTCTTAATTGTATGGTCATGTATATTATATTCTTATCTAAGAAGTCATTGGCAAATAAAGAGTTGAAGCAAACGCAACATAAGGACGTCAGGATTGAACTTATTTACTGAGGTTGATCCTAGCCCCAATCGTACAATTACGTAGGGTATATCTGCTGTCAGCAAACATTTGGCGACCGTGACAAGACAAGATTGCAAAATCAGTTAAGTTATCGTCCAATTACATACATTCGTCTACATGAAATCATCGGATATTTATACTAGATGCTGTTCGTTGCAAGAAGGCGTCTTACATCAAATAGGGAGGAGAAATACATAAATCATAGTCTGGCCGAGATCTCGAGGATCGTCGTCAGCTAGAAGCTATTCCTGCATATGTGCATATACCCAGTTGGTATCTTCACCCCGCCGCCACCGATTAAACATATTGAATCGGAAGCGAATTCGAGCGGCGATTTTGGATTTCATTAGTTTAATAATATCCTGCTCATTGTAAGCACATGTATGTACATATGTACTAGAGCCCTGCATGAATGCGGCCAAAACGGCAAATGGCACATTCATACTAAAATGAATTTTACTGAAGGTGCATCTAATGAATGTGAATAGAATAAATGAGTTTCCAAAGTTCACATTCATTCTAATTCATTCGAAGCTTATGACTTTTTGATGTTTGAATGCTCATGAAGTTGAATGTCATGAATGAATGAATGAGTGCGATTCATTCGAATGTTATGAATGCGATTCATGTTAGTATGTTTGTTTCTCTCTGTTAGCTTGTTTCATGCAAACAAATAATTTTAAAAGAAGTAGGCGTGTTGAAATTTTGTTATGCAGAGTATGTCAGATTACATTTTAGAATATAATAAGTAATTGTATATTAATATATGTATGTTCTAATGAATTTTTGGAATAAAAAAAAAAATTATAGGAATATGAAATGGAATACATACATTTTTTGATTCTTCGCGGTATTTAAACACTAAAGTTCAAAGTCCACTCAGGCCAAGCAGCTTTTTTGTACTCTTTAGAAAGAGTGTGAATAAAATTATAACTTAGTCACAACGACTTGAATGTAGGAATCATTCAGTCAATTGAAAGTGCATGCCCTATGGCCAAAGATAGGCGTGAACAGGACGCCCCATGGTGGAACGATCGCCTACAAAGACTTAGGGCAACTGTTACAAGGCTGTACAATCAAGCTAGAAGGACGAACCTATGGGAGGTGCATACCATAGAGCTCACAAGCTATAATATAGAAATAAGGAAAGCGCAGAAACTATAGAGCTTTCTGCGAAGGAATCGTAAGTACTGCGTCTGCAGCCCGAATATTTCGGGCAATGGCTAAGACACAGGCTGACGCGAATATCTCATCCCGTCGACCGGATAACTTCTATACGAAAAGTGAGGAACAAAGAATTCAGATACTCCTGGATACCCATTTCCCAGGTGGTTCATGTGGAATACTCCAACAAGAGAAGGCGCATGTTAGAACAAATAGGGCCAACATAGTATTCGCCAAGTCTGTGATAAGTGAAGAAAAATTAAGGTGGGCTATATCTACCTTTAAAGCCTTCAAATCACCGGGAGTAGATGGAATATTTCCAGCACTACTGAAGAAGATCATGTCCAGTAGCCTGGCACTAGGTCATATCCCAACCCCTTGGAGAAGGGCCAGGGTTGTCTTTATCCCTAAGGTGGCGAAAAAGGATGCAACCCTACCAAAAGCATTCAGTTAAGGGTTGCCCACTGGAGAGAGTACTTTTTCCCCTTCCATGGAGCCTAGTCGTAGACAGCCTACTATGTAGACTAACCGAGAATGGGCCAAATAATAGCAAGTGGGAAGTTTGAAGAGACACTGTGAAATAATCAACAGAGGACTCAAAATCACACAGCCACTAAATCGCTCAACTCCCCACAAAGACTAGCGTGTGCCTGCATCACAGGGGCAATGCGCACGTGCCCAACAATAGCGGTAGAAGCTATTCTGGATTTGACACCTCTCCATCTGGAAACTGAACACAGAGTAAAATAAACACTCCTAAGACTATCTTTCGGGGAGAGTAGAGACGAAATGATACAGAGGAACATATTTGATAGGAATTTTATTATTAAAATCGTGGACGTCAGAAAATTCATACGTACTAAAACCACACACCATCAAGTGGAATAAGGATGGATCCTTGACAGAAAAGGGCACAAGCCTAGGAGTAATAGGCCCTATGACTCACCACTGGGAGTCGTTAGTATCAGTATATTCCAAGCAGAGATGTGCGCTACAGTTAGATATGCACAATTCAACCTAGATAGGGGTTATCACAACTGTGATATCGCTATTCTCTCAGATAGAAAGGCTGCGTTGAAGGCACTTCACTCCAACGTAGTTAAGACAAAGCTAGTATTCAGAGCAAATGGTCTATTGGAAAAACTAGGCTAAAAAAACTAGACTAAGACAAGCAAAGTTACTTCTAGGGGGCTACAACCCGAGCAGATCGAAAACTATACTCCAACTTGGTAGGAACCAATTAAGAAAGCTAACAGGACTACTAACAGGCCACTGTAGACTAAAGAAACATTTATGTGTTTTGGGGATACATAACTCACCCGAATGCAGATTCTGTGACCATGAAGAGGAGACCCCTCTTCACATTCTTGATGAATGTAAGCTGTAGCTAGAAGCAGACTGCGAATACTAGGTAATCACGTTATCAGAATGGAGCATCTGAGAAGTCGGGATTTTAGGAAAGTACTAATATTCATATATTCTTAGGGTAGGTGATCTAACTCAGCAGGACTAACAATATACCTTTTAGGTCGCAGTTTCATATGTCCACATCATAAATAAAATAAAATAATTTCTAAATTGCAAACCTATTATTACGAGTACATATTAGTTTATTTACGATTTGACAACTGTATTCAAAGTTAAAATGAGTTACACCTACATTTGATACGTAAAAAGCAGCTCTTTTCGAGCATTTTGCATAATATTGGCCCGTATGTTAGAAATCTCTCTCTAGCTTAGGTCTCTCTAACTTTGCAGAAAACTTGTCCGATGAATGTTTTTGACTTTCTCATCGTGCTTTGGTGTTTCGTAAATGACCGAATTTCTCGCATTTTTTCTACGATAAGCACGCGCAGTTTTCACAATTGAACGATTGTGTTCAATGTAGAGCGCTACAACTTCTGCGCGCTCTTTCGGTGTGTATTGAATCAAATATAATCAAATATATTGAAAGAAATTTACAATCGTGATAATTTGACGAAATCATCTAAAAATTACAGAATTATTTAATGTTGACATACTGAAGAGTTGGGATGCCGCATCCTGTATATATTGTTATACCCTGTATTAAATGGGATAAGGGTCGAATAAATTTGTGCGAAAGCGAGTCGATTAAGCCATGTCCGTCTGTCAGTCTGTGCGTCCGTCCCTCTGGATGTATAAGAAAACAGATCTCAGGAACTATATAAGCTAGAGACTTTAAACTTTTACAACTAAATTCTTCTTGACCGTACACAGAAGTTTTGTATTAAATTTTGTGGATATCATGTTCACAACACCCACCACATTCATAATACGGTTATTTTACCCGTATATGCAAACTTTTATAGCCATCACAGCCGGAAGAAAAAGTGTTTAGTTTTTCTTTTTAATTAATTAATTTAATTTTAGTTTTACTTTGTACTTGAAAAACAAACAATATTTTATTTTTTTAATTTACAATAATTACATTAGCAAGGATGCAGGGTATTTCCTAGTCATGAACGCACGAACGCATGAACTGCCCCACTCTTATTTGTTTTTAAGTGACCTTATTTATGAATATATGAGTTTTTTCAACTGGCTCAGGGTCAATTCGTTGAGAAAACTTTTTGTCAGTGCGATCATAAACTAATACGCCATAATTAAAGCCATTTTTAAAATTCTTGCGTAATTGTTATTAGTGGTCTAGACAATCTCTTCTACAAACAACTTTCAGCATCGCTGCAAAGTTTGATATTTTTTGATTCTTCGCGGTATTTAAACACTAAAGTTCAAAGTCCACTCAGGCCAAGCAGCTTTTTTGTACTCTTTAGAAAGAGTGTGAATAAAATTATAACTTAGTCACATTGTTCGCAACGCCTTAAAGAAAGCATCGAAGACCCATTACATATTTATCCGTCCACTTTTTGGGGAAGGCCCTTTTCAAACCCCCACTTTTATGTTTTACAATACGATTTAAAAATTCGTGTGATTGGCATTAGAGCTTCGGTTTAACCTAAGTTAACGTTTTGTCTCTTTGTAATTTCTTCCGCTGAGTAATTAGCCTAAAAATGAGTACATCGCTGCCTTAAATTGTACATTTTATAACTGCAGCAGACAGTAGTATTGAGCTTTTACACAAAATTCGTCTCATTAAATTCTTTGTAACTTGGAGTTGTTGTTTTTATCAATTCTTCTTGGCACCTTGCTTTCGCATGAGCTCTGCCTGTACTTGCTCAACTGTTCTAACAAATTTGTGCGCCAGTCGTTAATTTAATAGCAGCTGCTTACAAACAATATACATACATCAATTAAATTAATATATAAATTAATAAACTTGCTGTGACCTGAAATATGCTGACAGTGAGAAGTACGATAATGCCAATTATCGTTTTGTCCACTGCTGGCTATGCGTCAATATTACACGCATTCAATATGCTAGCATTACTGGTGTAATATTGGACCTCATCAACCTGGCGAACAGAAAAAAATTGGTGGAGTACGCAGGTCATGCCATAAAAGCATCTCGCTGGAAGGTGAATTTGCGTTTAATATGGTGCGCAATAGTATTAGATCCATTAATAAAACTGTGAAAGAACTCTCGGCTGAGCTAGACAGTGATTTGAACCATGTTTGGCAATTACAATATCCATCAGTCATATAAGAAGAAGAAAACAAAGATTGTTAGAAACATCCAACTTGAGTTGCCACCTATAGCTGCAATGGATTTTTAACCGGCTTCAGCTTAGGTAACACTCACTTATGCCACTCACTTAAACTCGCCTATTCCACATGAATCAGAGATAGGTGAGTCTAATGTGAATTTATTGGTTGGTGCTATTTGCTATTTGGACCAAGCCGCCTGACATGGCTATATCTTCTGCGCATTCATCGTCTCATCCAAGTTTAACAGCTCTAAATGGTGAGGCACGTATCGTCGAATCATACATTGCTACTACTGCTACTGTTGTTTCCTCTGCGGCTTCCACTGCTGCTTCCACTGTTGCCTGCATTGCTGTTTCTACTGCTGTTTCCAATGCTGTTTCCAATGCTGTATCCACTGCTGCTACTACTATTGCTTCCACTGCTAGGGTATTGTCATCGATAATACATACTCATAGTGTCAACATTCGATAAAAAAAAACACTGTCTATAGTTGTGACACGAAAACATATTTTTATCTCTCGCTTTGCTGAGTCCACTACTTTTGAAGACATCACCGAATATATTACATCAAACTGCAACCTTCCCTCTACAAATATTTGTGTTCAAAACTTCAACATTAGTTACACCAGAGATGTACGTAGCCTCGTTCAAGCTTAGCGTACCTCAAGAACTCTTTTACATTATTTTTTTTTGTATATATTATATATTTATTTATTTAAAAATTTTGCAACTACATATATAAAACAGTCACTTAAAACAATATAAAAATGTAACTAAACTAACTTAAAGGTAGAAGAAGGAAGTTGGTGGACACTCAGACCCGTTGGAGGAATTTTCGTTTGGCACGCTGTGCCCCTACTCACAGCCTGGGAGGTGGTCCAAGCGGGCGCAATTACAAAAAATAAGGAAAATGGAAGCAGCTAAATGAAATTTACAAATTTATTGAATAGTGATTTGTTAGTACAGTGTTTTTACATAGTGTAAGGAAGAGATAAGAAAAATAAGTTGAAAACTTATTGTAGATAAAACAAAGAGCTCGGAGTGAATTGTTGAGCGCGCAATTTGTCGTATAAAAAGGCAAATTTATTGGCACGAAGTGGCGAGTTGGCCGAATGGGGTCATTCGTAATATGGACTGATGTAAGTAGGGAGAATGAATTTCCCCAATAATAATTTTATGAAGAAAAGCCACAGAGAGCATAGAACGGCGTGACAAGAGGGTTGGGAGATCAATTAATTTTAACCTATCATGATAGGGTGGAAGATTTATATCGGGATCCTTAGATATTTGATTTTGTGTAGAAGAGAGGCCAACAGAAACGCTAGTTATAGCTTCTACAACAGAATCAGTTGCCAGTTGATTCACAATAGTGCAGTCTTCAACTACTACCAGAGGGTTTTAACAAGCACTAGTTGACGCTTCGAAGATGAGATCGGGCGTTGTTTTAGTGGTGTCAATTCCATTGGCACAAATGTCGACTTCTCAGAAGGTTGTAAAGACGGAGGGGCAGAAACCGTAGAATCTTCTGGTTTTTCATCAAACGGTGTTAAAAATACAGGGGCCATAATTGGAACATTCGGAGTTACAGGTTCATCCTGTGAAACACCTATGGGCGAAGGCTTTGACTTCGGAGAATTTCTTTTTTTCCGTTTAGTAAGAGCATTTAGACACTTAAAATCATTAAACGATTTTTCAAGTGGCTGAAACTTTTCGCTCATGATATTTAAACAGCGTATAAACTTAGTGAAACCACACCTAGTCTGATTCATAAATTTGATTATTTAGCCGAGAGATCAGACGAAGAATCACGCTTGCTAATCGCTTCTACTTTGGGCTCAGCAAGCAAGTTAGAAGTAGAGCCCTCTCTCGAAGTACGAAAATAAAAATCTGTAAGACACTCCCGGTCCTGCTGTATGGCGCAGAAGCATGGACACTGACATCAACGGATACAGCGTTTTTAGGAGTGTTCGAGAGAAAGATTCTTCGTAGGATTTTTGGTTCCGTTAGAGTTGGCCGTATGAACCCGTTTTAGTCAAAAAGAAATCTGGAGATCTTCGAATGTGTGTTTGCAGAAAAAAGCAAGGCAGTTTGATTGTATTTTCTGTACCAGAAGAAATAAAAAGTTACTTACTATATAAATACCATGACAAACTAGGACACATTTCAATCTATAAAATGGCAGATATAATATCCAGAAGCTATTGGTTTAAAAAAATTAGAGTCAAATCAGGAGAACATATAAAAAATTGCACGAAAAAAACGAAGGACTTTTACATAGCATATCGAAATAGTCGAATCCATTTGAAATTATTTACATTGACCAATATGGTCCCGTTAATAAAATTAGATCGAAAAACATATTTTTGTAGTGACAGACACATTCATCAAATTTTAAGGTCTTTCAACAAAAACCACAAACACAAAATAAGTAATTATATTATTGAAAGAATTTTTTCGTGCCTATAGGAAACCACAAATGATAGTACCGAATAGAGGTATTAGAACAGAATAAGGTTAGGCACGTAAAGATATCAACAGGATCGCCCCAAACAAACGGGCAGGTAGAACGAATAAATAAAAATATTGGAATAATTATAGCTAGTTACGTAGACCCCGAAACCAATTTACATTGCAACATTATAGTCGAAACGGTAGAATATACACTAAAAAATACGAATCAAAGATCAGTAACCAAAATTATTATTTGGAATATCTCAAAAAAGGGAAATCTATAGATGCGCGAAAAGAAAACCTAGAAGACTTAAAATCAAATCAAATCAAAAGATAGTTCAGTGCTATAATAAATAGTATACAGATACAAAACGACAGACGCCCCACAAATATAAAGCAGACGACTATATAATGATAAGAGATTTCCATTCACATCGAAAAAGTTGACTCCTAAATTTAAAGGTCCCTATAGAAATACGAAAGTATTGTGAAATATCAGATAAGTACTGAAGGATGTTGAAGGTTTTCAACAGTCAGTCCTTATAAAGGAGTGTGGGCCGTTGGAAATATTAAATACATAAACATTTTTCACGTCGAGTCGTATAGGTCACATTTGACATTTGTTTACGTTTTTAATAAAATATACAGAATTAATATAGGAAAGTATTTTAAAACAGCATGCATTCAGCATATATTCACCATTTGCACACGAAATGCCAAATCAATTGTCTTTTCATTACTATTTGTTGTCCTTTTTTCTAGTTTTATTGTGCACTAATAAAAAAAACATCATATTCATCTATTCGGTACTATCATTTGTGGTTTCCTATAGGCACGAAAAAATTCTTTCAATAATATAATTACTTATTTTGT
>JAWNNQ010000836.1:0-135168 GCA_035044765.1 Leucophenga montana | reverse complement strand
AATATACTTCATAACTGGTGTCGTCGTAATGGCGTAGTGCTAAACTGCGATAAATGCAAAGAAATGACTTTTTGTCGTAGAATACCTATTTTATCTGTATTTAAGGTACAGTTAGAATCTGTGCAAAAACAGTTTCTTCTTTTTGCTTTGCGTAATTTGCGTATACACATCGATTAAACTTAATCAATCTGCCTACACTAGAAAAACGTAGAAATATACTTGGTTCTTTATTCATCCAGAAACTTATCTCCGGTGATATTTATTCACCCTATTTATTGGAGCAATTAAATTTCTCTATTCCTTCAAAAATTATCAGAAACTTCTCATTGTTCCACCTATACACGTGTACAACTAATTATGCATGCAACGATCCGTTTCACGTATTATGTTCTACATATAACAGATTTTATAACTTGAATCTAATCTCTCCAGGTCTCCCTATAAATTCTGTTCGTAATGCATTAAATAATTTTAACTTATAATCTTTAATTTAACTTAATTGTTTTGTTAAGTACTATAAGCAACATCTTTATGTTAATATGTTAGAGTTGTTAAATTAATAAATAAATAAAGAGAAAATGTCCGTCTAAGAGGAGTGTCCGCCTATTAGAAGTGTCCGTTAGGAGAGTTTTCATTGTATATTCATATATATAGGGTACGACAGCATAACATCCTTTTATGAAATGCGCGCCATTTAAGCTGTATGGATCGTAGGTTCTAAAGTTTTATTTCCTTAATTATTTGAGTTTAATTAAATAAATAAATGAAAAATAAACATAAATGAAGGAATGGCAATAAAATTGTAATTAATAATTTTTTTTTTTAAAGTTATGAAAAGAAACATTTTACATCAATCTGAACTTGGCTGCGCCCTTGCAACCGTTTCCTGCCCCCCCCCCCATTTTCCCCTGACTACACCAAAAGTCCACCAAGAATCAACCTAAATGTCACTCCAAATGTCTCCCAAGTCAACCCAAATGTTACTCCAAATGTTCACTTTAAAATTCCCCAAACTATCCCTCAAATGTCACCCATATGACCCCTCAAATGCCCCCGCCCGCAATGAGCCCTAAATGTCACGTCAAACGATTCCTCATCAATATAAATTTGAAATTCGATATTGTGGCTCCTTATGAATGGCCGCTTCACACTCACATATATTAATATGCGTATCCCACCCACTTTTTGGGATACTCGCTATACACCAAACACGCTCTACACACACACATATATAACGGACGTATTCCATTTTTAAAACACAAAAACAATTTTTTTTTAATTAAATAATTTAAAATAAAAATAAATTAATAGTTAAAAAAAATACAAAGACCAAGTTTTAAGTCACTAGCTCTTATAGTTTTTGAGATCTGTTGTCTCATTCATCCGGACAAACATAGTCAAATCGACTCAGTTATCGATGCTGTTCAAGAAGATATGGGGTATACTGCGCCTGTTTCTACCTGTTACATACATTCGCACAAACTTATTGTAACCTTGTTTCTTTGGGTACATAGTGTAATTAAGACGCTATTGTAGTGTTTCTCTGATTCACTTGTCTTCAAAGCGACACTGCTGTCCCTGCATTTCAATATGCAGACCCACCTGTTCGTATGCCTTTGCTGCGTGGAACCAGGAATGATTATTTTTATAACAATCAATAGCCTTCAGCAAACATTCTCTGCTTTTATCATACGACTTGGCGATACGAAAAGCAGTAGCTGAAATAAAATCAAAAAGTTTGTTTTAGTAATAGTTATAATTAAAACTTAAAACTTAATTAAAAATTAAAACTAAAAAAAAGAACAGCTATTATATTCAAAATTCTAATTAAAAAATTCTATAATTAAATCTAACACATGATTTCTTTTAAGTCTTCGAGTTGTATCGCTATTATCTAGTAGGCCTATTGCCAAAACATTTAAATGATCTTGTAGTCTCTCAACATACCTTGTGCTTATTCTACGTATTTCATCTTTAATGTATGGAATATTTAAATCTTTGTGAATTTGGTCATTAGCCACAAACCAGGGGGCGTCAACAATAAGTCTAAGCGTTTTGGACTGATATCGTTGAAGAATTTCTATATTTGATTGGCTTGCATTTCCCCATAATTGGATAGCATATGTCCACACAGGCTTTAAAATAGCCTTGTAAAGCCGAACTTTGTTCTCCAAACTAAGCTGCGATTTTCTCCCAAGCAGCCAATACATTTTTTTTGTTTTTATGTTGAGTTTCTTTGTCTTGCCTTTAATATGACTTTTCCAAGTTACTGTCCGATTTATATCGAGTCCAAGATTAATTATTTAAAAATACTGTCGGACAATCTCCTCTTCTCAGAGCAAATGTGACATGTTTCGACTTCTCAGTATTAACCTTTATTTTCCATTTCTTAAGCCATCGCTCTATTTCAACTATTTCATTTTGAATATCTTGAGATACTTCTGCCGCAGTGTCTTTAGATGCAATTATAGCTGTATCATCAGCAGAAGTGGCTACTTGAACATCACTGACAACAGGAAGATCGGCAGTGAATATTGTGTAAAGGGCAGGTCCCAGAACACCAGCATGGATACTATATAGTTTCGATGTTTTTCCTTCCATTTGACCATAAAAGTGTCGATTGCTTAGATACGATTTCAACAAAAGGAAAAATGGAGCAGGAAGCAGTTTTTTCATTTTATATAACATGCCTGGATGCCACACTCGGTCAAATGCTTGTTGTATATCAAGAAATTCTGCCGCAGAATACAGTTTCTTCTCGAATCCACTTGTAATTATATCCACTATACGATGACATTGCTCTGGAGTCCCATGACCTCTCCTAAACCCAAACTGATGTTCCGGTATTATATTGTATTCGTCCAAAATTGGTAACAATCTACTCATAAGTATTCTTTCGAATACTTTGGAGAATGTCACCAGCAAGCTAATAGGACGGTAGGACGAAGAGAATATTTTCAGGCTTGTTTGGTTTTGGAATCATTATCACCTCCGCACATTTCCATTGTGTAGGAAAGTGATCCAGCCTCAAAATCGCATTGTAAATTAGTGCTAAAAATTTAATACACTTTTGAGAGAGCATTTTCGTAACTCTTCCGTCTATTTTATCATAGCCTGGTGACCTTTTTTGATTCAGTTTTGCGAATTCTTCTTTGATTTCAGACACAGTAATTCTACGAATTGGCAAGCACGTTTGACAAGGTACATCCAGAAACTCTATTATTTCAGTATCTTCAGGCGCAAGATTTGAATTTGGTTGAAATGTTGAGTGTAAATGTTGTGCAAATGCCTCAACCTTAGCTTTGGCTGTTTTACACCATTCTCCATTATGATTACGTATAGTCTTTCGTGTTAGGATCCAGACTTTTGAAAAACCCTGCAGTTGCTTCATTTCTTACTTCGTGCAAGCGTTTTTTAAGTTGGAATGATGCTGTATTGTACCTAGTTTTATCTGCTGGACATCTACTGGTTTGCCAATTTATCCGAAGCTTTCGCTTATTATTTATAAGGTTCCTAAGCTCAGCTGATATAAAAACAGCATTCGCTATAGAACTTTTGGCTGGTGCAGTACACAACATACCTGCTTCATGTATAATGTTTGTAAATGATTCCACAGCCGTATCTACTTCTAAACCAGTTTTGAGAGATATATTAGTATTTAGTTTCGCATCGTATCCAATCTTGAAATGCTAAAATATCTGTCCTAGATGTGACAATTTTATATTTATTTGAAAGTGCTGGAAGAGCAGTGCCATATGTAATTATAATTGGCGAATGGTCTGAACTTAGGTCGTAGTTGTCCGAAATTTCCAGATGATGCCGTGGTATTTCAAAATAAACTGCAAAATCCAAAAGATCCGGTATTTTGCGGGGGTCTGATGGCCAATACGCTGGTTTTCCCGTAGATAGTGTTGAAAAATGATTGGTATTTATGCATATATATAGATCCTTTCCTTTGGGATTTGCTAACCTTGATCCCCACCAACAATAAATTTACAACCAAGTTTTTTGAAAAAGTTACAGTAATCTTGTTCTTTAAAACAAAATCGTGGTGGAAAATACACTGCACAAACTGTAATATCAAATGACATGCATTCAACATTAATGCAAGCAGCCTGTATAGCATTTTCTTTAACTATTTCCATGATATTATATTTAAGCCCTCTTTTAATTAATATTGCAGAGCCGCCATGAGCTCTATTATCTGTATGATTTGCAACTATTAGATCATATCCATGTATTTTAAAGTGTGTCCTGTTGGTAAAATGAGTTTCTGATACCAAGAGGATATCAATGTAATTAGATTTAAGGAAAAGTTTTACTTCTTCTGTGTGGTTGGAAAGCCCATTTGCATTCCATATAGCAATTTGAAGATCTACTTGCATATTTTTGATATTAACAGAGATATCATGTTGAGGAGGTTGTTTGTTAATTCAAACTGTTTGGCTAATAAACCTTCGATTCTTTGGAAAGGGTCTTTGTCATTTGAACTTCTGTTTTCTCGTAGTACTTGCGCATAAGATGGGCGGTTTCCGCTAGTATTAAACTCATTTGGTCTGTGCGAAGATGAAAAGCTATGCTTCTGAGGTGGTTTGCTTGAATGCTGACGAGAAGAATGGCTATTAGTCTTCTGCAACTAATTCTTGAAAAATTTTGCATCCTCTGAAGTAGGATGGCACATTGAACACTTAACGCATCTAAATGTTTTTGTACAATACGTCTTGGTATGTCCAAACTCTTGGCATCGAAAGCATTGTACAATGTCAGTTAGTTTCCTGGGAGGCTCTACTTTAATTACTGCATTGCTTACTTATTTCAGGTCATAAATTTCTGCATTGTTGTTGTTCGGTTCCAGATCAATAAAGAATATGTTCAATGGAAACCTTATCATTATCTCTCTTAAGTGTTGTTATAAACTTTCTATAACTATCCACAAATTTAACCATAACGCGTATTTGACCGTTTCGTTGGGACTTATAGGTAAAATCTTCTTTCGAAATAGTTTTGGTAATATAATTTATCATACCATTTATGTCATTAACAGTAGCCAATATTATTGGCGGAGGCTTCGGAGTAGTATTTCGCTCAGTTGATTCCTCTTTGTTTTTTCCTATTTTCGCTTCAGCATTTCCAGTTTACTCTTTATCCTCCTCAGTCTCCACACTGCTATCAAGAATCTCGAGTTCAGCAAAACAATTTGTGCTTTTAGATGTACTATGTGTTGGGTCTAACAGCAGTTTTTTCTTCGAAACGTTTGGCGAGCTGCAGATTGACCGTTTGTTTGATTTTGTTGTCTCAATTCTTTGCCAATCCATAGCTGCTTCAATACCGCCGCCGCTACTAATGATGCTATTTTTAGCACAGATGCAGCAGGTGCAGGCGAACTGATAACGGAATTTTTTTTTATTTATGTTGTAGTTTTTTTTATAGCATAGCGAGAGTAGTCCGAAACGTTTTCCGAGATTTTCAATTTTTTTAAAAAGTCAATTTTGTTTTGTTCCTCGGGTATAGAAATAGGATATACTCTATTTAAGGTACCCGCCCAAAACCTATCAACATTTGAATTAATCCAATTAATGTTCGAAAGATTAAAGTCACCTATAACACAGCACGAGTCACTGCCACGCATTTGTGAACAAAATTCTTATATAAGCTCAACATGAGAGCCATAAATATGCTCTGAAGAGTTTGGCGGAATATACAAACACGAAATAAAAAAATCTTACGAATTAATCTTAATTTATACTGTAACGAATTCAATATTATCTGTATTACTAATAACAGATTGTTCGGAAGAATATTTCACGTTAACAGCAATTAGGAGTCCACTACCGCGTCTACCAACCCGGTCAAACCTATAAACAGATAATTTACTATTTAAAACTACAGAATTTAAAATATCTGGTTGCAACAAAGACTCTGAAAAAACCAGAACGTCAAATGGTACAAACATGCTGTTCAGATACACCAAATTTAGTGTTAAGGCCACGAACTTATTCACTTTTGCAATTAGCTGCAGTGTGATTAAACCCTTTGCATTTGAAGTAGCACATAAAGTCAACACCATCATAAACTTTGCAGCGTTCCCAACCAATATTAATTTTTTTGTGTCGCTAAGACATTAGCGAAAACAGTCGGGTTTACTTCAAATATAGCGTTAAAGTGATTGCCGATAGGTTTTTTAAGTTCAAACTGCTTTATAAGTTTAAAGGAAATGTCCGGTCAAGCACAAGCATTTTACTTCTTAATCAAGTCGGTGAGTTCACTATCTTCATGCCAATAATTAAGAGGGTTACTATTTATAACATTTTTAAATAAAAATGGCTTTATTGTTTTTCAAAATATTCCCCTTGATGATCAATACAGTTTTGCATTCGTTCAAACCATTTGTTATAGCAGTTTTTCCATTCCTCCTGAGACACCTGCAAAACATGGTTTTTGAATCGTATCGCAATTTTTCGTAAATCGTTGACCACGCAGTTTACCTTTGATACACGGGAACAAGAAAAAGTCATTGGGTGCCAAATCAGGACTGTACGGAGGATGAGTCATTAATTCGATGTTTTGACTGCTCAAAAATGCACTTGTTTGACGAGATGTGTGAGAGCTCGCATTGTCATGATGGAGAATGATTCGTCATTGGCGTCTTTTGAAGCACCACGGTCGAACTTTTTAATCATTTCCTTACACCAATCGACGCGAGTCTTTGTTTTAGCGATTGATAAATTATGGGGTATTCAACGAGAGCAAATTTTTTTTACATCTAAGTGTTCATGCAAAATCGAATGTATTGAAGTGGAACTAATGTGCAAGGATGCCTCTATCTCACGATATGTCACATGACGATCTTACATTATAAGTTCACGCACTGCATCGATGTTTTTGGGCGACCTTCACGGAATTCGTCGGCGACCGAGCTACGACCACGATTGAATTCACTATACCAGCAATGTACTGTGGTTTTTGATGGTGCTTTATCGCCATACAAAGAACTGAGTTCATTGACACATTCTTGTTGAGATACTCCACGTCGAAAGTTGTGAAAAATAATCCAACGAAAACCTTCTCTTAAAATTTTCATTTTTTGGCCAAATTGTTTTTCTTAACTCACTGTAAACAAAACAAATAGCAATTGTACATCAAAACTTTGTGAGTACGTTTATGCCAAAAAATGTCAAACTTTAGTATGGTGTTGCCAGATTTTAGCTTTTGACATTAGTGTTGCCAGTTCCCGAAATATATATAGCAGCCCTCGTATCACTTGCAGATCATAATCATACCCGATTTTCTCACTACTCATCGATTTAATTATTTTGCGATCAGCCTCACTCTCTGCCTCTATAACTACTACGCCGTTTTGTCTCTGAGAAACAACTGGATCAACCTTTGAGTTCAAATCGATTTTTATCACTAAAGACGTTTGAGACTTTTTAGGACGCACATTCAGTGGATTTTTTTTTAACCACAGTATGCATTACTGTATCGACTACAGAACTGGCCGCGAATTCTCTTTTATATCTTCTATCAACTGATGAAGCTCCACTAGCCTCCAAGTGGTAATTTTAATTTTGGATAGGGAAAAAAGTCGAACGAAGCCATTTATGGTGAATACGTTGGTTATTCGATGGCATTTTTTGAGTTTTTGGTCAGTATTTCACAATGAGATATGGTGCTTGTGAGACGGTGCTTTGTCGTAGTGTAAAATCCAAGAGTTTTCTTTCCAGAAATCTGACCTTTTTTGAAGAATTTAAGATAATCAAAGAAAACAGTCCACATTACATTGACTTTGATGTAGTTCTTTCTGTTTCGGCTCAATTGGAATCCGCCAGAATCAGAAGCTTATTGACTGGTTTGTTACAATGCGTTTTATGAATGCGGAGTCGGAATTAAATCGTTCTACAATGCCTTCAGCGATCTTTACGCGATTGAGTTTTTATAGAAAATTTTCAAAAATTCAAAAAAACAAAACACACTTGCGGTGAACTGAAAAATCGAGCACTGTAAAAAAACAAAATGACAGATGGCGCTCAAAATCTGCCAGTATAGAGGATAGTTGTGCCAACTTAGTGTAATTTTTTTGACAATGCATTTAAACGGGTTTTTTAAATCATCAATTCCGTGTGCTTTTTTACACATTGTACTATATGACCATCTAAGCAAGCCTTTCGATTAAAAAAGATGGAAAATTAGTTTTCATTCAATATAGTTCAGTTATACTTCCGTTGTACTCTTTATAGTCAAGAATTACAGCGATATTTCAGATAGAATAAACATTTAAAATCTGTATAAATCTACATACTTACTTAGGTGGCTCTACAACCGTCTATCGCTCAAGGCCGCACGTAGGAAATCGCACCATTCGGTGCAGTTTAGTGCGCGCCGGCGCCAGTCGCTGTCAATCCGGAGTTTCTACAGGCATCATAGACCTGATCTTTCTATCTTAAGCTCGGACGTCCTCTCTGACGCCGTACACCAATCAAGTTCAGGTTTCCGTCGTAAACCTTTAGTGCTGGAGCTTCGGGGTTCATCCGGATGAGGTGACCAGCCCAGTGCAGCCGCTGGAATTTAATGAGCTGAACTATGTAAACCTCATCATACAGCTCATGGTTCATACGGGTCCTAAACTCGACTCTAAGGGGACCAAAAATCCTACGAAGAATCTTTCTCTCGAACACTCCTAAAGACGCTGTATCAGTTGATGTCAGTGTCCATGGACCGTGATTATCAGTGTCTTATAGATTTTTATCTTCGTAATTCGAGGGCTTTACTTCTAATTTGCTTGCTGAGCCCAAAGAAGCAGCGATTAGCAAGCGTGATTCTTCGTCTGATCTCTCGGCTAATTGCCGCAGGTAATTTCTGTTCCCAGATAAACGAAGTTTTCTACAACATTGAAGTTGAAATTCTCCATACTCACAGACCGTCCAAGACGCGCTGATGGTCTGCGAGTGGACACCAAGTGCTTCGTCTTATCCTCGTTCATCGCTGACCCATGAGACGTGACTTGTTTTTCAATCTCTGAGAACGCCCTGCTTCCTCGCCGTTCGTTGGTGCCTATGATGTCTATATCATCAGCATATGCGAGTAGCACTTCTTTATGGAAGATCGTGCCCGATCGTTCTACGTGTGGACATTGGCGTCGCACGATAATGCATCAAAGGGTTCGGAAAGATTTTTTCCTACTCTGACGACGCTTTGGGTGTGTGAGAGCGTCATCATGCAAAGACGAAAGATCTTTGGTGGAATACCAAGTTCAGATAGGGCGTTGAAGAACTTCGTTCTTATCGGCGTGTCGAAAGCGGCCGTATAATCGACAAAAAGGTGGTGTGTGTCTTTATTGTACTCATGGGTCTTCTCCAGGATTTGGCGTAAAGTGAAAATTTGGTCACTGGTCAACCTCTTTGGTTTGAAGCCACATTGATACTGGCATATCAGTGCATTCGTGTATGGCTCCAGCCGTTTACACAGTACGTATCCTATTTGTATCCTATTGAAAAGAGACTTATTCTCCTTTCTTGAAGATAGGACAAAGAACACTGACTAAGCTGCAGCCTCTCTCTCTCTCTCTTCGTTGGCGTTGCCGGCATCAAACATAATAACAACAGCTACAGCAGCCACAAGTACAACAACAACAACAAGATCGTATATGACGAAAGTGTGTGGACGTAGGAACCATGGCACAAAGAGGAGACAAAGGATAGGGAAACTATATAGAAACGCGTTTTATCTCTTTCTCTCGCAGCATACATTTATAGTAGTAGGGACAGGGGAAGGAGTGGCAGGGAAAGGAGAGGCAAGGGGAAGGGCAGAACGACGTCTGCCAGGGAACAGATAGGCAGACATCAACAAATATTAAAATCAATACGAAGCTCGAAGGCAGCAGCTCATTTGAACCTAGTCTATTGTAATCAGTTTTCTTCAATGTTTTCTTACGAGTATGACGTTATCACTTAAAATTATCGTCCATAAACCGACTTTACAGACAACCATTTTTTTCCTAAATAAAACCGATAGTACTACGATGCCTCCTTTAATGCGTTACAAATTTTCAGACAAACTAATAATACCATCTCATATTATTAGTTTGTCTGAAAATTTGTAACGCATTAAAGGAGGCATCGTAGTCCCCATTCAGTATATATAATCTTGAGCAGCCCGACAAGACGAGTCGATGCAGCTATGTCCGTCGGTCTGTCTGGATGTTGCGCATTTTTTGGTAATCAATTTTTAATATATCCGGTTGTACAATGGCAAATAAACTTTTTATTTTTTGTAGCTTAATAGAGTAACAAAATTGGCATGTCACACTTTTTAGGGTACCCCCATTACAAATCACCCACTTTCGACTTCTCGTATGAAATAATTTTTTATTGTTGTCAATATCACCTTAAAATTTGACATGGTGGCTTTTTACGAATATATATCCATGGGTGTGATCCCCCCACTTTTTGAGGTTACACCAATACAAACCACCCGCCCACTTCTGCCTTTTTGTATGGAAAACGTTTTTATTGCAGTCAACATCGACGTGATATTTCACATGACGGCTTATTATGGACAGGTGGTTAGCATAAATTTAAAGGTGTTACGTCCATCTTTAGGGCTATCTCTTACAAACCTTACAACTATCTTATTAAATAAAATAAAAAATTCAAATTACTATATTAAATTCAGAAGACGCAAATATTTTGTATATATGTTTTACAATACGATTTAATATTTCGTGTGAATAGTATTAGAGCTTCGGTTCAACTCCGTGACAAAATTATACTACTACGCACACTATGTGTAATGAGTATAAAATTTTAAGTATGTTTATATTTACTTAGCCTTGAATAAAGGAACGTTTATTTTAAAAAAATGTTATAACATGTTATTATTTTGATATATTACCTCTGGAACTTTGGCTATAGTAATTTTTTTTCATGAATTTTAATATTAACCGGTCCGGTACCTGTATACCGAATCTTAAGTCCAAGAACCAATTCACGATACACACGTTTGCACGATAGGTCCTGTACCGGTTCCAAATTTATTTCGGTACAGTTCTAGGAATTTAGTTTCGGTATACCGGTACGTTATATTAATATTCTTGAAAAAAAAAAAAAGAATTATTATTTCCGCCATTATTGTTAAAAAAAAAAAACTAATACCTCTCAGATATAATACACTCGTGCCAGCACTTTTTCCAGTCCTCAATCGTAGCAAAATGCCGTCACAGGGTCACCAATAAAAAAATCACGAAGAAGCAACGATGTGTGATCAGGGGCATTATATTGATGCTAAAGCCATGAATTGTTTTGCCACAACTCATGGTAATATTTCGTACGTCCTTCTGGCAAGAACGGCATGATAATCGAAGAAATCAGTAGCAAAACCTATGCTATGCTTCGTCGCCATTTATGGCCCATTTGAGCAAATCTGGATCGTCCTTGACGTCATTCAACCGCTACTGAGCGATGCTCATGTGACGGTTCTTCTGATAAAAATTTAGCAATTTGGGAACATACTTTGCTGCCACACGTTTCATGTCCAAAACATCCGAAAAAATGCATGGCATGAGCCAACCCATATGCCGACATCCTCAGCAACTTCTCGAATAGTGATTCGACGATTTTCCATTACAATTTTAATCACTGTTTCCAAGTTTTCATCGGTTGTTGACGTGCTGCTGAGTCCAGGGCGGGCATCGTCATGAACAGCTCCTCGGCCTTTTGTGAAAAGCTTGTACCACTTACAAAAAATGCTTTTCTCAAATTAGACTCGCCAAATGTCGGTCACCATTTTACGTGTGTTCGTGCAATTTTTATTATTTACACAAAATTTAGTACAGAGTCTTTGATCCATTTTTTCGATAGCAAACAATTGCTAAGCACACCAAAACACGTCTAACTTTTATATCTTTCAAAATGTGTGATCAAGTCAACATATATTGGAAACATGTGAATCAACATAATAATAAAAAAAAAATTTTTAATTTTAAAAGACACCTTTTATTAAAACATTAAATTACATACACTACATAAATTTTCTGAAATAAACTATTCTTTATACAAGAGTAAGTAAATACAAACATACATAAATAGCATAGTTTTGTCACAGATTTTGTAACGCATTAAACGAAGCATCGGAGATCCCATAATATATATATATATATATATATATATATATATATATATATATATATATATATATATATATATATATATATATATATATATATATAAATATACATATATATTCTTTATAAACGTGACGAATCGAACTAATAAAGATCCATTTGGTCTACCAGAAGGAAAAATTAACTGTTGGTGTACTTAATATATGTACTTCCATCATGTTTTCATAATTTTTTTAATTGAATATTGCAAAAAACATTTTTTTCGGTCCCTATATTGCATATATCATTACGCATGACTTGACAATACCGGAAAATAGCTGTCATCAATCATGTACAATGTTTTTATAGTGAGAATACACTTTTAATTCTATAAACATACACTTGCTCGAAAAAATCTGCGACACCACAAAAAAAATTTGAAATTTTAACTTTAATCACAAATATCTCAGCTGTTTTAAGTAATTTGAATCAAACTTTATTTTATTATATAATATAATATAATTTTTTAATTTCTTTTAAATAATCATATTTTACCAGGAATATCTATGACCCGCGAATGATTTTAAATGTAGCTTTGAGTAACAATATTAGTCCTAGTATAACCGAACTCGTGAAGAAGATGCAAGCTCAGAAATCACATTAATACAAAATTACAGAAGATTATTCTAAAAATATTATCTCTTTTTGTGTAAGTACCTATTGAGTTTTTAATTAAAGTTTCAGTTTGATTATTACAGTATATTTTTATTACACCTACATACATAGTGGTCCCTGGTAACAAGAATGATTTAAAAGTAGTCCCTAAGAAAAAGTTGGGAACCCCTGCTTTAAACTATAGTTTTAAATCATTTTATGATACATGTCAGAAAAGCACTTCCGCAAAAGTCTGCGTGCAGGCTTCCTTTTTCGAAGAATATGATGTGCTAATAACTGGTAGGATAATCCTTTCTGGTAAGAGCCTTCGAAAGACGTTTTGGCATGGAGTCCACAAATTTTTTTTGTATCTTCAGTTGCAATTTTTTTCCATTCCTCCGTTGTTGTCTTTATTACATTTTTGGATTTGACGGATTCTGCATTCTAGTAAGTAATTTTTTATATTATAAAGGAGTCAGAGCTTTACTTTATGCGTCCTGTGCTTAAGGTCGCTGTCTTGCTGAAAATAAAACTCTTCCTGCAGCTCCAACTTCTGGGAACTTTACAGCAAGCTATGAATCAAAACATGGATACAACTAGTTTGGTAAATTATTGTTTCAATAAATGTTAGTTTCCCCAACACCATTGGATGCCGTACGCCTCCCCACCATGTTTTACGGTTGGCAACACATTATTCTCTTCAAAGGCCGTTCCGCTCTTTCTTCATACCAGCTTTTTGCCTTTTATCCCTAAAATACAAAATTTGCTCTCAACCGAAAAAAAAAAAAACGTTGCAAAACTTTGGGGATTGGAACCTACTAATTGGCAACTATATCGACTGTGATACCCAGGGGCTGTATCATCATTCCAGCCAGCTCATTCCATGCATCTCGTATGCAGCTGTACTTTTGCTGTGGTGCTTTTCTGACATGTTGTACTACAAAACGAATTAAAACTATAATTTTAAGTAATAAAATGCAGTAAAAATATTATTAGCTAAGATAATTTAATAAACTATGTAATAAACACATAACAAAGTTTGATTCAATACATAAAACATTAACTGAGATATTTGCGATTAAAGTTAAATTTCAATTTTTTCGGGTATACGCAAACTTTTTCGAGAAAGTGTATGTATATACAGTTTGTCAAGTAATTCTTTGCAAAATGAAATTAATCACACAAATTCAACTTTAACATGATATTTTATTAACAAAGGCTATATTAAAAAAAATATTGCAACTATTTGAAGATATGTATTAATTATAAATATAACAAAACAAAAATGGCAAAAATCAAAACAAGAACGCAAGAAAAACAAAGAAAACCAAAAAGTGGAAAATTTGCTGCTGTCAAGAAATTCTTTTCAAAAATGCAAATAAAATGGCAAAAAGACGTAAACTATGAACTGCTGCACTTTATTGACTAATATTTGGTGTGCTTCCATCAGCTTCCATTACATCCTCCATTCATGTCGTAATATAAGGGTATTTTTTCTTACTTCTCGTTGATTGCCCTTATATTATTTTTTGGGCTCCGTTTTCCCACTTTATTTTTCAATAGGGTTAGATCGGACTCTGGGCAGGCGTGGGTATGACTTTGCTCGAATTGTAGAGCAACCAGGCCCCGACAGCATCGATTTCAGTTATGGATCGTTGCCATGGTACAGCTTGTATTTCAATTTGTTGCGGTTTTCACGATGACCAAAGACAAACTTTTGGGCGCTTTTTCGTGGCTGTATGGGACGTATACTGATGAACTTTAGCACTTTTCGTACAGTCTCATGGCTCACAAACTGATTGCAAGTATTTTGTAGATCATTTTTCCAAAAGTTTGGCTTTGTTGATCGAGAAAACAGCAAAAAATTTAAATAAAAGCTGTACCAGGGCAACGATCCAAAGCACAAATCGCTGCTGTGCCGGGCCAGGTTGCTCTACAATTCCAGCAAAATCATAGACGCGCCTGCTCAGAGTCCGGATCTTAACCCTATTGAAAATTTGTGGACCCTATTGAAAAATAAAGTGAGCCCAAAAAAACAATATAAGGGCAATCAACGAGAAGTGGGCAAAAATATCCTTATATTACGACATGAATTGACTTATAAATTAAATGTCACGGCCTTTCCATGCTGTAATGGAAGCTGTTGGGAAGCACACCAAATATTAGTCAATAAAGTGCAGTAGTTTGTAGTTTACGTCCTTTTTGCTATTGTATTTGCATTTTGGCAAAGAATTTCTTGACAGCAGCAAAATTTCCACTTTTTGCTTTTCTTGCGTTTTTGTTTCGATTTTTTTTTTTTTTTTGTTATATTAATAAGTAATACATATTAAATATCAAACATATCAAATAGTTGGAATTTTTTTTTTTAAAAGGTGCCTTTGTTAATAAAATATAATGTTAAAGTTGAATTTGTGTGACAATTTTCATTTTACAACGAATTACTTGACAAACTGTATGTACATACAAACTTTTTAACGGATTTTTACATCTGTATGTGATCGCTTTTTACATGTCAATCATCCGAATCATATCGAATTCAAGTTTATGTACTGTAAAAAATGTTTTTATACGAAAGCCTAACAGTGGGTAGGGGGTTTTTATAGGAGCTACCATAAAAGTGGACTTGGCACACTAAACCACATTTTCATTAAATTCAGTATATACCCCACATATTTTTTATCTTAATGGCAAAAGAAAATTTGAAAAATTAAAAAAACATTACATGTTATAGCAAAAATAACATTGTATCTTAGTTATATTGCCACATTTACCAGGAACACCATAGTTTTTATCCCTACCTGCTTTGGAATATTCATCAGCGGCACTGTCATAATCGGGACGCCATTTAAGTAAAGTAACTTTTAGACTGCAACACAACATAAAGTTTTTGCAATAGTTACGTTATAATATTCAAAGTAATTGCAACATCTTACCTTTTTTCAGCTTGACGAACTAACTCGGTTGCCTCTTCGACTTTTTTAGATGAAGACATAATTAACTCTTGCTTTTCAAACTTTTGCGAAAAATCGTTCGATTCCAACAAACAAGAATTCTGTCTTTGTTGACATGCGCTGTAAACATTAAAACCAGAGTGAATTGAAAGTGCTAAAATACCCATTTACAAGTAAATAGATATAAAATACCTAAGTGAAGTTAGCAATATGGGGATTTTTAGTACATACGATTGGCACAGGGTGAGAAATGTGTTTACATTTCATTTCACAAGTCAATCACCTAAATTAGTATTCAATGGCAAATTTTTTGTTCACTTATGTTTTGGGCTGCTGGTCTCAAAAAAAGCATTAAGAGAATTATAAATGGATTAGTTCTTGCAATATTTTTTAATTTTTTTTCCAATTTAGCGACCAATCTAGCAACGACTTATTTTATGAAATATAGAAACTTTCCTTACATTTATGGTAATTTTGGCGAGCTAAGCGCGAAAAACTAATTTTTTACATTTAGATAGCACCTTTCACCTAGATAGCAGTATATTTGCATTTTTCGATTTATGCTTTTACTTAAACCAGCGACCAAACTTGCCGTTACCCGAACAATATATATTACTAAAAACGTATTTAATATGAGTGTTCAAAGGAACCCAACTAATATCATATGAATAACGGAAAAATTATAATTTCAAGCCATTTTTAACGATATTTAGACATTTTTATCATTAAATATCATTTAATTTTTCCCAATAACAACTAATTCCAATACCCAAAGTTTTACATTTTTTAAGAATTACAAAAATTTTAAACCCTATCAGACCAATATCGGATAAAAAAGTAAATGACGTATAGAAGAAAAAAAAAAACGTAATTGAATTTCATTTTTGTTTTTTTTTCGGTCGGATATACCATTTATATATTTTATGGGTGCGTTTAAGGAGGTGCAAACATTGTGACTAAATTATGTTACTATTTAACGGAAATTTCATTCCTTCACACCATAGTCTCAGTGATTTCTGTGCATCTGTAACCAGACTTCCATTATCAGTCTTACAGAAAGAAACTGCGGGCTTAAAATGTTCGTTCGGACGGTTGACCTTTTGATAAAACTTTCAGGCTTCATTTCTGTCGAATAGGACCCAACATTCTCAAACTCACACCTTCTTGCTCATTTTCTTCCATCCCAAAATACAATTCTCCTCTCTCCGTTTGTCACGATATCGTTCTCTAACAGGTCATGTTGATCCCACAATTTCAGAATTCTATAAGCGGCGTCTTTCTCTGCAGTAATTTGGCGACACTAATCGCTATACTTAGGGCCAGCTTAGTACAGCTTACCTATATCTTTGTAGGTAATTTTTTTCGCTCTATATTCCGATTGAGCTCAAATTTTAGCATAATATATAACCCGCATTTTTAAATCTATTTTTCGCATCAGTGACATACCCGCGACCGCGAGAAAACAATTTTTTTTTTTTATTTATGATTTTTCTGTTGTAATAAAATATTATTTGACCTTTATTGTTCGCCTTTATTCTTGAGACTGATTCTTATGCTATGGACTTATGCGTTCCATAGATACAAAATATGTTTATACGAACTCAAGTGTTCTTATATACATGTGTATATGAAGGAGTAGTGATAGATCCCGTTATGTATATACGAGTATATTCTTCATCAGCATGCAAAGACAAGTTTATTTAGTCCTGTCCGTTTGTCCGTTCGACAGTCTCCTTGAACGAAAATATCTTGTAGACTGTAAGACTATAATATGTAATGGAGCGTTCGCCATGGAATCGATTGTAATATGTAATTAAGCGTTCGTCATGTTGCGAAGTAATGGTGAATTTTCAAGAATATTCTTGAGTAGAGAAATAAATTGATGTCCTAGTAAAAGAGCTGTATTTTATAGTTTAAAAAGTTTGGTATTCAAAAGACCTCTCCAACGAACTATTACACGTTGAAAAATATCAAGCCGTTTGACCACAGTAATCAATTGAAGTTAAATCTTTTGAGCTTTTCCCGCTAAAATCCGTCATTTTGAAAAAAGTGTTAGAACAAAAGTTTCTTAGTTTTTTGTGTACTAAAATCCTGTATCAATAAAATTTTGGTTTTCTAAAGGAGTCAAGCAAACAAACACACAAACTATTTCCTTAACTCGCAAACATTTGTTAAATTCATAACTTTTGAGTGGGTGGACCGATTTTTGTGGGCTCGTTGGACTCGTCTCGGCGTCAAGAATAAATAAAAAATAAGTTTGAGGTGATATCCCCCACGAACCCCAATACCGATAAGGGAGGGCATTTTTCCACCCCCTATATTTCGGACTGCGGTGATCCGGTATTATATGTTTTAACATTTTCTGTAAGTATGTTTCAAGACCTTTTTAATGGTATGTAACATGTTTCGATTCGACTTACCAGTAAAAACTTCGATATTGCGCGTATAATATAGTGCTCGTGCAGCAGCCACACTGAGGTGGGTATGTAGCATACATATAGCAATTCAGCGTATATATGCGAGCTTGAAAGCGAGCTGTAACTCAGATTGTTTACATTAACAATTTGCGCTGTTTGCTAGAAATGCGTGCTAAGCGCATTACACTGGCTGATGCCTTGGTGATCTAATTGTATTCATATATATGCTACACCTCATTTTTTACAAAGAATGAATTTACTTCTTAAATTTATTCGTCAAGGCTTCTGAAGATATAGGTGAGCAGTGGTGCCATATCTCCCACTCCATGAATACGGGTGCCATGAAGGTCATTGGGTACACCAGACCTGTGACGAACCCTTGGTATAACGAGGCGACACTCCACTCTGCAGAGAAAGACGCCGCTTATAAACGAACTCTGCAGTCGTGAACAACGCGAGCTGTTAGAGAGAGGAGAAACGCGTTTTCAGACGCAAAAAAAAAGGAACAAGAAAGGCGTGAGCTAGAGGACGTTGAGGTGTTATGTCAAAGGAATGAATCTCGACAGTTTTATCAAAAGGTCAAGCGTCTGACCGAAGGTTTCACGCCCGGAGTTTCTTTCTGCAAGGACAATAATGGAAGTCTGCTTACAGATGCACAGGAATCACTAAGACTATGGTGAAGTCACTCCTCTAATCTACTTGGGGGCGATGAAGAGAATAATACCGCCGAAAGAGAAGCGTACATAGAACCACCAATTGATGATGGCCCTCTTGTAGAGCCACCGGATTATAACGAGGTCGACTCAGTAATTAAAAAGCTGAAGAATAACAAAGCAGCAGGCTCCGATGAGTGGCCTGCTGAGTTATTCAAGAACCGGTGTCGAGGAGTTGGTAAGGCGTATGCACTAACTCTTATGCAAAATATGGTCCAATGAATGCATGCCCAACGATTGGAATCTCAGTGTTCTTTGTCCTATCTTCAAGAAAGGAGACCCCGATGTCTGCGCGAACTACCGGGGAATAAGCCTCCCTTCAATAGGATACAAAATTCTGTCCCGCCTACTGTGTAAACGGCTGGAGCCATACACGAATGCACTGATAGGCCAGTATCAGTGCGGCTTCAGACCAAAGAGGTCGACCAGTGACCAAATTTTCACTTAACGCCAAATCCTGGAGAAGACCCACGAGTACAATAAAGACACACACCACCTATTTGTCGATTATAAGGCCGCTTTCGACACGCCGATAAGAACGAAGTTCTTCAACGCCCTATCTGAACTTGGTATCCCAGCAAAGATCGTTCGGCTTGCATGATGACGCTATCACACACACACACAAAGCGTCGTCAGAGTAGGAAAGAACCTCTCCGAACCCTTTGATACCAAGAGAGGTTTCAGGCAGGGTGATGCTTTGTCGGAGCAACTGCCATTCAGGCCCTCGGGTTTTAGTTGGGCTACTCCGTCGAAAAATTTGGTTGGTAAATGCACGACAAATCTGCAGCCCTGTTGTCCATCGCTGCGTGCATTGTTTTCGGTACAAACCCCAATTATTGTCCCAAATTATTTGAAATTTACCCCATGACCGATTAAATGTTCGATCCCCATTCGAAATCAGTGGAGTGGACTTTTGTGGTCCAATTAAAATGTCACTAAAAATTCGCGGCAAGCCACCTATAAAAGTGTACATAGCAGTATTTGTACGTTTTTTATCCAAAACTGCTCACTTAGAAGTTATAGATGATCTAACGTCAAAATCTTTTATAATGTGTTTATCCAGGTTTCTTGGACGTCCAGGACCGGTTGTGCGACTATACTGCGACAATGCCACGAACTTTGTGGGTGCCGCATGGGAGCTTCAGGAGCTCAAGGACCCGTTCATAGCGCACACGGATACCATGGTTACATTTGCAGCGACGCACGGGTTTGTGTTCATTACGCCCAGCACACTTAATTCGCGCTATCGGTGGCACTCTACTCAGCAGGGACGAACTGGAGACTGTCGTAATCGAGGCGGTGTTGAATTCGCGGCCGATCGTGCCCGACAGCACTAACCTCAACGACGTCGAAGCCATCACACCAGCCCACTTTCTGGTCGGTAGAATGCTCGCAACGCTGTCACGCGTGTCCAGGGATATCGAGAGCGACGACAAGCTGACTCACTTACGCAGATGGCGGCTCGTATCTACGATCAAGGAGATATTCTGGACCAGCTGCACGCAACATCGAAGTCGGAGAAGTGGTAATCATCCACGAAGACAACGTGCCGGCTCAGAATTGGATTTTGGGAGTCGTCGTTTAAACAATCGCAAGAAATGATGGCAAAGTGAGAGTTGCTGAAGTGAGGACCAATGCTGGCACCTTTAAACGCGCCATACATCGCTTGGCACCATTACCAATTAATTGAAGCCTAGTGGCATTCAACGCGGCCGATGTTTGGTCATTTTACTTATGGTTAGGTTACAAGCTAATAATTTTACACATTCCATTAAACTGTATGGTCACCTTAAGCTTGTGAAACATATATTTGCATTCAATCATCATTCTCTTATATTAGTTGTTCTTTTGTTATTACACACACACACACACACACACACACACACACACACACACACACACACACACACACACACACACACACACACACACACACACACACACACACACACACACACACACACACACACACACACACACACACACACACACACACACGCATACATATTGTAAATTTTGGATATTGAGAGGCAAGCGTCAGTAGAAGCTGTGCATAATAAATTAGTATTAAATTGATCGTCAAAGTCTAAAGTGTTTGATTCAGGCAAACGGGCGCCCACCGTAAATAACAAAAGAATAAGTGTTGCATCTGGCTCACCGCCAAGTACACTATATATATATATATATATATAGCAGTGTAGCTATACACCAATCTTGATTTCTTTGATAGTCGAGAATGCAATTGTATTTCTTGAAGAAGTCAAGACCTAGTATTCCGTCTGATGGAATAGGAAAATCGTCTTGCACTAAAATTATGCTTTATTAGCAAGTAAATTTTTAAATCTGAACAGACTTTTCCTAATGTATTTGTTATACCATGACCAATGCCGTTAAGGCTAATTGTCGCATTAGTATTAATGTTTAATTTTTCTACTTGTCCTTCTTTTATTACAGAAATATCAGCGCCAGTGTCGATTAAAAATGTTCACACTCTAATATTCATAGTCGATTTTGTCGATATGAAGTTAACAAGATTTAAATTAATATTATAGATTTTACTGTTTGTTTTTAAAATTTACTGAGAACCTGGGGCTGTTTCGTTTTCCTCTTGTTGAGTAACGCTAACATTATTGTTGTTACTATTATTATTTCTTCCTCGGCCATCTCTGTTCTTGTACATGCCTTGGTTATTGTATCCACCGCGTCTTTGTTAGCTTGTGTGTTGTGTTAGTTGTGTTAGCTTGTATGTATGTTTTGTGTGGCCGATATCTATATACAGAGGAAGCGTTTCTTCAGGTGATTTTTTGTCCGGCTATCTCATCTTTATTTAATGTACAAACAATTTTTGATGAGCTTCGCAGTCCAGAGTTATACAAGCTGGAGCTTGTTGCCACCATCAACTCTTCACATGTTACTTGTTGAACAAGAATAGACACTATTCGGATCTGTGTCTTAGGGCAGAGGTCACCAAAATCTTTCCTGGGACGACCCATGTCTGACCCATTGTGTTGAAAGAGCGGCATATCAAGCCATTTCTGATATTTTTTTTTCTCAAAAAAAAAAATCGGAATTTTCAAAAATTGAAATTCGACTTAAATCCAGCTAGATTGGCTGTTTGGGCTAATGTGCTGCGGCGGCGCTCACTCCTATCCAATTTTGTTTTCTAATTTATACTTTTGATTCGTTTACATTTGTGCGAATAATAGACAGTTCTCTTCTGCATTTTGCAGCTGACCTTAACGGTCAGAATTTCAAAGATAACAGACAAAAAGTGAACGATAACAAAACAAAAAATGATTTTTACTGCAGGGTTACTCGAAATGAATTTATTGCAATTGTGAAATAAACTACTCAATATTATTCCCCTATTAGTATATCTTAGCAGTTCGTATTATCTAATGTATTTCTAAGTCATAAATATGGACCTAAGAGTTCAAAACTGGTCTGGACACCCAATGATCTCATTGGCACCCATATCCATGGAGTGGGAGATATGTCCCCATTGCTCACTGATATCTTCAGTACTCGGAAAGGACTCCCGGAACAGTTCGGAGAGTCTGAAAATGCTTCTTCTCTATGTTGTGATTCCGATGTCTAACTTTCGTTGTGTTGCAACGTACGGCATGCACCATGTTTTGATCGTTACTGCGCCGTTTTCAACTATCGTTTCCAGGCTGCCTATGCTTTATGTTATTTCTGTGCTGCACCAAGCCGTCATCGTCGTCATAGTTGTCATCCGTGGGTGCAATGTGGATTTTACTGTGCAAGGAGCTTACCAGAACTAGTAACAGAACAGAACTAGAACAGTACTAGTAACAGACTGCAACAAACCATTGACAAAATATAATTGATCGATGACGACAGCAACAGCAACGGCAACAGCAAAGGCGGTAGCAATTATTGCTGCACACTGCAATACTGCATATAAACATTAAAAGCGATTTTTGTGCTAACAAAAAAACAGAATTTTAAAACGATAGTCGTTGGAAGGAATTGGACGATTATTTTCAAAAACTATTCCCGGAAGCAGAAGAAATGTACATAGCTGTAAAACCATTTTCGAAGTATTTACAAATTTCGTACAGTCAAAGTGCTCGGTTGTACTGCTGACCTGCTCTCTACTGTTGTCCTCGCGTAAATATTGCGGCGATCCCATACAGTGTCTAAGTTTTTTTTTTTTTTTATTTCCCAATTTAATTATACGTCTGTCTACATGACACATTTTGTAATAAATAATAATTGAAAAAACAATTTCTAGCAATTATATTAATACTAAGGTTCGAATATGCAATACAGCAACTTATGCATCCACCACGGACAGCTATTACTTACGGCTGCCCCACTCTCGTGAGATACCGTAACGTTCACTGTTAAGTAGTGTGGCATAAATCGCATGGCACAACAATTGTTGGTAATTATTAAAAATACATCAAAATAGTAAGAAGGTTATTGTTAAATTTGTAGTTATAATTTATTTGGGAGGTCAACTGGCGTATCCTTTTAAGACGTCGTCTAGTTGTCAGTTTCAAGAGGGGTATGTTGGTTATCTCGATGTTACAATGGACCATGATTCGAGTGTGATGCTTTCTGCTTACTGCTACTATTTCCTCTTTGATAGTGCGGATGTTAAGATCTCGATGAATATCTGTGTTGGAGATATACCATTCAGCTTCTGTTATTTGTCGTAGTATTTTGGACGGTTGCCGTTGGATAATGTTGATATTTGATATTTTTATGAGACCCATATCTGAAGTTCGTAAGTCCAAATTGGTTTTATTATGCTTTTATATAGTAATAATTTATTGTTCATTGATAATTTGGAGTTTTTGTTAATAAGCCAGTACAGTTGTCGATATTTCTCTTCAATCTGATATCGCTTTTTCTCAACATTATCATCATCATCATTATTTCCAGCTCAGTTTACTATCCAAGTTTATTCCTAAGTATTTTGCTGATTTTTCTATGGGTATGTCTTTATTGTTTATTTTGAGGAGGGTCGGCAATACAACACGTCTAGTTGTAAAGATAACTTGTGTGGTTTTGCTTTCGTTAATTTTTATAGCTCGTTTACTAAACCAGGCTATGATGTTGTCTAGTATGCTTTGGAGTTTTTGGGAAACTACATTTATATCATTGTGAGCATAAAACAGAATTGTAACATATGCAAAAGTTCCAATCATTGAAGACGGCTCCTCGGGCTTTGGTAAATATTGAGTGAAAAGTAATTAATGAAGGGGTTCCAACACACTACCTTGGGGTATTACTGCATTAATCTGTCTAATTCAAGAGAAAGCGTCTTTAACTTTTACATAGAAGTGCCTATCTGATAAGTAAATCTTTAGCAGTATGTAGAAGTCATGCGGAAGTAGGGATTTTAGTTTGAATAATAACCCCTTATGCCATACCTTGTCAACAGCCTTTTCTACATCGAGAAAAATTCCTATGCAAAATTTCTTATCTTCAAGGTCTGTTGAAATTTTATTGACTACCCTATGTATTTGTTCAATTGTTGAGTGTTGTTTTTTGAATCAAAACTGATGGTCACGTATAATGAAGCTATTTTCAAGTATGGGTTGTCTTTCTTTGAGTATTCTTTCAAACAACTTTGATAAAATCGGCAAAAGGCTTATCGGTCTATATGAAGCTGAATTTGTGGCATCTATAGCTATAGTGGCAGGTATAGCTATGACTTCTGCTACCGACCATGTTTTTGGAAAATATTTTAGTCTAATAACAGCATTGAACCAATTTCGGAGATATCGTATAGCTTTCGATGGAAGTTCTTTAAGCAACTTTCCAGTTATCATATCATACCCGGCCGATTTTTTTACTTTAGTTTTATCAATAGCTTTTGTTATCACATTGTCAGTTACATATTGGATTGGAAGGTTGCAAAAGGAGCAGCTTGATCTGCGATATGGTCGAAATTTTGTGGATTGTTCACAAAAGTTTTTTTATAAAAGTCAGCAAGGACTGAAGAATTTTCAAAATCTGTTTTAGAACAAGTGCCATCTGGCTTCTTTAGTGGTGAAGTGTGTGGTGTGGTACTTCTTAATTTACTAGTAGCCTTCCAAAGAGAGAAATTAGAGTCTATGGTTGGAGTCAGGTGAGTTAAATAATTTTCTATGCTATTATTGACATTTCGCTTAAGAACTTCTTTAAGTTCTTTACTCGCTTTGTTAAGTATCTCTTTATCTTCGGGACATCCTTTTTTCAGCTACAGTGTCATTAAAATATGTCACGGAGCTTTCAATACCATTTTGATATTTTGATATTTTAAAGAATGCTTGCCAGTTGGTTTTAGAATTGTAAAGCGTTGGCTTCGGGTTGTCTGTAGCACGAGAAGTTAAGTAACCAAGTTGATGACTTGATAAGAAAAGTCTATGAGATCTGGCACTTTACGTGGATCTGTTGGCCAGTAAGTAGGTTCCTCAATTGATGTGTGCTTACAATTGATGGTGTGCATCGATTCGAGAAGTATTTCACCTTTTTTGTTTGTAAGCCGGAAGCCCCATGCTCTATGCTTTGCATTGAAATCGCCTGCAGCTATGAATCTAGGACCTAAAGATTTAAAGTAGCTGTTATATTGGGATAGAGCAACTTTGTGTTTTGGGGGACTATATAAGGCGGAAATAGTTAGGGGACCAAACTGATCAAATAAATAAATAGAAGTAACTTGGATATACTCGAAGCTGTAATTTTTAGTTTCAGTAAATTTAATTTAATTTTTTTTATTTTTACGATTATTGCTGAGCCCCCGTGACCCGTTCCGTCTGGATGGTTCATATTAAACAAAGTGTATCCTGTGATTTTAATGAAATATTTTTCCGTAAGATGGGTTTCTAATATAAGTGCCAGATCAATATTATTTTCGTATACAAATTGTTTCAATTCAAGATGTGGCCTTAGCCCGTTAGCATTCCAAAATATAATATGTAGGTTATCTGGGACCATATTTACGTGATTATTTTGGACACGAGTAGTGTAACAACATTTAGAATGGCCGACACTTGCTGCATTAGTTGTTTCATTATAACTTTTAGCTCTTGCATATCATTATCTTGCGTCGGATTGGATAGTACTGGATTTTGTCTGGTGGACGTCGGTGCAGTTGATAGTGGCGGGAAGTTTGAAGGTTGGATTTGATTTCTATTTTGGAGACGAGAGACAACATTACCTTGATGAGTAGGACCAATCGCATGGAAGTTTTCAGTTGTTGAACTATAGGTTCTGGCCATTTGAGCATAGTTAATTGCTGGATTTACAGTTGGACTTGCATTAACTGTAGTGGCACCATTCTTAATATCGCCAACTTTTTTTATACTTTTCTCCCGAAGAGCGGGAAAACGCTGAACTTTAAGCGTTTTGTAGACCTCACAGCCTTTGTAATTTACGGTGCGGTTTCCACCACATAAAGCACATTTTGTAAGGCCTTTGCCAAATGCCAAAGTGCAATCTATGGTTTTATGTTTTCCAGCACACTTTACACAAACAGGGTCTATTGCGCAATAATTTTTTATATGCCCATATTTCTGGCAATTAGCACATTTTTTGGGAAAGAGTACGTTTAGTATGAGGAGGTTCAAACTTGATTTTAGTTTGAAGAAGGTGGGTTATATTATAAATGTTCTTGTTATTATCTTTTTGCTTGAGCTCTATGGAAAATAATGGTAGAGGCATTTGAGTACTTCTTTGTTGAATGTTATAAACGTTACTTACAACGTAGCCTAGTTCTATGAGTTCAGCTTTGAATTTTTCAACGTCAGCTGAAGGGTGCATATTCCTAAGAATACTTTTAAAATTTCTATCTTCCTTAGCTTTAAAGGTATAAAATTTTGTTTCTTTTTGGCGTAACATGTTAATACTTCTATAAGAAGAATCAGCTGCTTGAACTTTGACCTCATTATTTGCAAGTGCTTTCAGTTCGAAAGTTTTCTGAACCACGTCTTTAAGAGCTACATTTAGTATTTAATTCTGACCAATGACCCTGTACATAGATTGGAGGAGGTTTATTAGGGTTAAGAGGCGCCTGCTGTACTTGTTGGGTTGCTTTATCTGTATTAGTATCGACTTGTTCGTCATACTTGTCGTCAGAGTCTGCTAACAGTTGGAAGCTGTTTGAGGAATTTGGTTGGCTTATGTTTGTGTTTTGTTTTTTGCTTTTTTATTATTGCTTTGTAATTGTTGTGTATTGTCCCGTTGTTGTTTTAGGTTAGTATGAGAGAGTGTGTTGTTGTGTGGACCAGCAGGGTTTTCAACTTTATTTGCGATGACTCACTCGATGAACTCGACGTTGCGGTATCGCTTTTTTTTGGTAATTTTGCACTCGGCTGTTTGTTACTATTGGATTAGCTGTAATAGTAGCTGTAGCCAATGACGATTGCGATGACGTGTTCGAGGCCTGTGTCGACATCATATTACTGCTTTGAGTTGTTATTATTGTTGTATGTGCTGTTGTAAGTTTCATCGTATTGAGGGGAGTCGTCAGGGTTGTACATTGAGAACTCCAGTTCAAGCTTGTCTTCTCAGGATTTAGTTCAGACAAGTTGGAGCTATTTTTTTATTACACGAAGCACCATGCGCTATCCGTAGCCGAAGGATTTGGACCAGAAGTGCGTGGCGTTATACAACGACAATATCTGCGATACTATAGATTACCCACTACTTATTGCTGAAGGTAGCGTAGTGAAGACTAAAAGATCCCTTCTGTTTTTAAAAAGGCGTAACCTACACGTAATTCAGGGTGCAGCGATCATCCTCCTGGGTATGACTTCCAACCAAGGCAAGACGCTGAAAATGTAGCTAGGTTCAAACTGCTATAAAGCTGGTTGCTCACTATAATATCCACCAGCGCACTATGGATTGAACAATCGTGACTATATTTTGTCAAGAAAATTAACTCCGCAATTCAATTTTTATAGATTATATGATTATAGCACATCTCTGCTTGGAAGATATTGTTGTGTTTTCCCAGAGACTCCCAGTAGTAAGTCGTAGGGCCTACAACTCCTAGGCCTGTATCATCTTCCGTCAAGGATCCATCCACGTGTACCACTTGATGGTGCGTGGTTTTAGTACTTATGAATTTTCCGACGTCCTATGTGTCATTTCGTCTCTTGGCATGTATATTAGGGATGCACTCTTCATCCATGAATGGAGACGTTTCTGACAGATTTCCGAGGTAACTTTATTCCCATCGAATGATAGTCTTATGTGTGGTTCTTTTATTCTGTGTTCGATTTCCAGATGAAGTGGTGTCAAATACAAAATAGATTTCAACGCTTCTGTTGGGCACGTGCGCATTGCCCCTGTGATGCAGACGAACGCTACTTTTTGTAGGGAGTTGAGCGCCCCAGTGGCTGTCACTTGGCTCGCTCCCCACACGACTATGCCATATCGTGACATTACTTCACTACCATGCTGCAGACCCAGAGCATGATCTTCGTTGGGTTGCCAGGCTACTGGTCATAATCTTCTGCAGTTTTGGGAGTATTTCTGTTACTCCGTTCTGCAGTAGTGGTGGAAATATTCCATTAAAAATATGCCATTAAAGCTCCTACAATGTTATTTTTTATACCTTCTTTAAGAAATTGAGGGTAAATATATGCCTCGATCAACAAATCAATTTTTTGACTCTTGTAAAAATGTTTGTCAGCCAAATGTATTTGGGGCATTTGCGAAAAGGCTGTACTGCTAACCGACAAAGTTGGTAAATTCCCTGTCAAATGGAGGAAAACTAGTCCATTAACGTAAATTTCTACCTTTTCATCTATTTGTGAACGAATTTTTAACACACACATTTCGCTCACTACACCGGAACTGGTGTTATTCAAACCCGACACTTGGGCTTGTACTGTCTTTAGTTTTTTTTTCGCAATTAATCTGATATGAATGTGCATTCGGATCCAGAGTCGAGCAGACACCGAGCACTAAATCGTTGATTTTCGTACTATATCTATACTATAGCTGTTCCCAAAAAAACTTTTCGACTATTCGATGAAAAACACGACTGAATTTTAGAATGTGTTATTTCAGAAATTGATGCCGCTGCTGAAGTAGAATGGTTACTGACAGCACCAGCGTGTACCCTATGTAATAATGTGTGGTGCTTTTTTTACAAGAGGCACAGCTAAATTTGGTGGTGCATTTTTCACTCCATGAGAGCCAGAAAAACAATTATAGCACAATCCCGATTTTTTTGTCTCTTCAATTCTTGCATTCACATTCATTCAAAATTTCGGACATTTTCTAAGAAATCGAATTTGCATGGTGTGCACGTAAGTTGCCTGAGTCTGTTTTAAGCTGAACTGATAATTTCAGCTTAGATCTTAAATCCTGCATAGTTTCCAAGGTCTGAAAACGATTATTCAAAAATTAATTTAGTTCTGGCCACTGAGGCAACGTGGATTGATCTGAAATACTTTGCTCCCACAAAGCTAAAGTATTTTCAGGAAGTTTTGAAGTACATGGATATATAAATATTGGATCTGTGTTATTTATTTCTTCATTGTGAACTTTCAAAACCGAAATTGAGTTATTAATTGTACGTTGAACACCTTTTATAGCCATTCCAAATTCTCTAATAACTTGTGTAAGATTAAATAAAATCTGGCTATTTATTATAATACGCTTATTCTCATACATGTATTTAAGATAATTCCAAGCTAGATCAAAACCCTCATTGGTCAATGGAATCTGTTGAACAATCTCCTTAGCTTCACCGCTTGTGAATTTCGTGTGAATTTCAAATAAATTCACGTAAATTTCAAGAATTCTGCACCCAAAACTGGATCTCTATACTTGACTAAGTATCCGTGGTATCCGACGTCGCCAAGTGTTCATAAGATTTTGGTCCATGGAACTCAAATAACTTCGACCTCAACAATTCCTGTTGGATGCGTAGGAGAAAAAGGATCCGAGGCGCGAAACAAATTTTACAAACGCGATAGACTGTTGCATGCGAGACAAAACAGTCGGATTAACAATTTGACTGATATTTTCAATCGAGCAATACATTCTTCGGATCCACTTCTGTCAAGTCTCTATATGAATAAAAGATTAAACAGAAGTCGAACAAATTTTCCAACAGACGTGCTGACGCTTTAGAGAAACCGATCGTTGTTGCTCAGGAAGAAAGTGAGTGTTCTAATGAAGAATTCGACTCTGATTTGGACAATAATCAGTTAGAATTAGAAGTAGAAGATGAATTTTAAAAATTATTATATATAATAAATGTATTTGAAAAATTGAACTAAACCTGCATTTACTTAACTGTTTTTTTTATAATAGAAATAAAAATATTTGAATAAAATATTTTAAATTTAGAAAGACCTAAATTAAATTTTATAAATTTTTTTTTTCGAATTTTTATAAGTAAAAAAAGGACTTTTTAATAAAAAGATACATTCTTAAAATTGGGTTATATGGACAGTAAAACTAAACCTATAAACCTAAACTATACGGTATATATTAGAAACGATAAAAGTTTCAGACTGATCCGACCACGCCCTGTCGGATCAGTCTGAAACTTTTATCGTTTCTAATATATACCGTATATATTAAATATGCCAAGTTACAGCGCTCTAACTATGTCGGTTTGGTTTATGCGCCAATTTGGGCTATTACGGCCACAGTGCAGTGTAATAAATTCACCTGTGCGAGTTCAAATAACTTGCGCATGTGTTGTTGTTGCTACAGTATCTAGCTAAAACGAATTAATCACAGATTTATTGCTTTGATTGTTTCTGCTTTTAGTTATTTTTGTTATTGTTATTGTTATTGTTTTTTTTTTTTTTTTTTTATTATCTTAAGTGAATGTCGATCATTTTATTTAAAAACAATAATACATTTGTATGTTAAAAAAGTGACATTGAGGCATTTAGCTTAGAGTATGTACATTAGACCAGAGCCGCTGCTAAATGATTAACAAGAGAAGCCAGTCGATCATTATATCTGCTGCTGTGGAAGTTCAACTGTTCCATGACTGTTGGTATTTTCAAATCTCGATGTAAAACTTTATTGCGCATATATCAAGGAGCATCTGTTATTTTACGCAAGACATTGTTTTGTAGTACTTGTATACGGTTTATATTTGTGGCAGCAGCAGTGCCCCATAATTGTATTCCATACATCCAGGTAGGTATAATGATTGATTTTTAAATAAGGAGTTTATTTTCGAGGCTGAGTTTACTACTTGGGCGAAGTAACCAGATTAACTTTTTGAGTTTAGCGTAGCAAACTGCTGTGGTTTTTTGAATATGCTTACGCCAGGTGCCACGTCTTTCAAAGTTAAAACCTAAGTAGCATATTTGATCAACATGGGGTATTACCAATTGTTGAGCAAGATAGTTTTGAATGTTAAATGAAGCTTCCTGTGGATAGTTTGAGTTTGCAAGTATGGCCTCATCGTCAGCATGTGTAGCCAGAAGCATGTTCTCAGCCCTCGACTGTGAAGGCACGGTTAAGCAAATACGACTTCAAAAGAAGGAATTGCAATGTAGGCAAAATAGATTTAATTTTGAAGAGAAGGCCTTCAATCCAGACTCTATCAAGCGCTTGCTGTACATCAAGAAAAACAGCACAGCTATATTGCTTATTCTCATAGGCCTTAAGAATATGTTGGAAAAGTCTATGCACTTGTTCAGGGGTCCCATGGTGATGCCTAAAACCAAACTGATGATCAGGAATGGCACTCTGGACGTCCAAAGCAGGTAACATTCTACCAAGAAAAATATTATCTTTCAAATATTTTTGAGAAAGTCGGTAGTAAACTAATTGCTCTATAAGACGCAACAAGGTTTTCTGGTTTGAATCATGGTATTGAAGAGTAGTACCAAAAACATTATTGCTTTATCAGGAAGCGCCTTTGCCACTCTGCCATCAATTCCGTCATACCCCGGGGCTTTCTTTTTCTTAAGCATTTTAATCTGCAAACGAACCTCTTGCGGAGCGATAGGCTCGATAAACTGCATATTTGTTTGAATCATGGTATTGAAGAGTAGTACCAAAAACATTATTGCTTTATCAGGAAGCGCCTTTGCCACTCTGCCATCAATTCCGTCATACCCCGGGGCTTTCTTTTTCTTAAGCATTTTAATCTGCAGACGAACCTCTTGCGGAGAGATAAGCTTGATAGGCTGCATATTCGTGCAGCTCTCTTCCAGAAAATTAGCGGTGTTTCGCACATCATCTAATTCAGCTAGATTGAAAGGTGTAAAGCGTCCTTCGAGTTGAGTAGCTTGACTTGGCAAAAGCCTCGGCGTAGACGCATGCAGAAAAGCTGGCATCTACAATAAGTGGTAAATGATCCGAGTTGACATCCCTAGTGTCAAAGATGCGCAGTCGGCTTGATAGTATGCAAAATCCAGAGCATCAGGATGACGTTAGCTATCACAAGGGTAGTAAGTCGGCCCTCCATTTGCAAGCACTTCGAAATTTGAGTTGACAATACAGTCAAACAGCGCGCGACCTTTCGGCGTTGAAAGTCTGGATCTCCAGAGGCGATGCTTAGCGTTACAGTCACCAGCGGCCAGGAATTTGGGACCAAGCATATAAAAAAAGTCATTAAACTGCATCTCAGATAAAATATACCGAAGAGGGCAGTAAACGGCAGCAAATATAAAGTCTCCATGATCACTAGATACTTTAACAAAAGTGGCTTGCATAGCATCAGTGCGCACAGAGCCCAAAGGATGATACGCACGCATACGGTTCTCATCAGGGTGGTTAGCTAAATGAAGATCATATCCCAACAGCTTATAATAGGATCTACTGCAGAGATGCGTCTCACTCATGCGTCTCTGCTGGAAACCTTATCGACAGTTTGCCATAGCCCATTGATGTTTTCTACGCCTGAAACAAATATTGTTGGAGGCTTGTGAGCCTTGCTTACCGAAAGGATATCTGAAAGATATCAGAAAGAATATCTTTCTCATTATCATCATCAAGTGTACTAAATTTATTGGTTGAAAGTATGCTCTCAGATGAACCAAATTATTGGCGACTTCTACTGACTCTCTGCGACCCAGTCAAAGTTCGTTTGATATTGTGTGCGGGAGCAGTGACCTTCTGCCAGGCAATTTCATCAGAATCAGAATCACTAGTTTCTAGTTTGCCATCAGCGATTCTTTTTTGATTATTAATCGGCATTTTTTTTTTTTTAAATATGTGCACGTTGTAAGACAGGATCAGCAGTAACTGCTGCTGCAAGCGCTTTTGCGGCTGCTGCCGCTGATACTTTTACCGTAGCTGTCTTGTTGTTTATCGTTGCGACGCCAAAAAATGTTTTTATTTGTGTTTTTTTTTTTATTATTTATTTATTTTATTTTCGATGTAAAACACGTCCGAATTTGAATAGAATTGTTTTCTATTTTAATTTAGCTGAAAGAAACACGTACATAATGAAACAAAAAGACAATTTTAATTGTTATTTAATATATTTATTATTGCCTGCATTAAAAAATTAAGCGTATTATGGCACGTTAATTACCAAAAAACCAGTGAACCAGCTGCTAAAACTCATGGAGGTGGCTGGCTACAATGTAATAGCGTACGCGGATGATGTAGTGGGTTTAATTAGGGGTCAATTCTCACAAACACTATGTAACCTAATGGAATTCGCACTTGCGATACTTTCAAAATGGGCCTCTGGCTGCGGCTTGGGTGTGAACCCGACAAAAACAGAACTAGTGCTGTTTTCAAGGAAATACAAGATTCCGACACTGACTCTACCCAAACTTAACTATATTAGTCTCACTATCAGCCAATGTGGAAAATATCTAGGAGTGATCCTGGATAGGAAGCTCAACTGGGACAAAAACACGGAAGAAGGCAAATAAAGCACTCTGTGCGTGCAAAAAAGCTATTGGAAGAAGGTGGGGTTTCTCCCCATCTATCGTCTACTGGTTATATACGGCAGTAGTTAGGCCCATTCTCTACGGAGTATGTGTATGGTGGCACTAGAAAGGGCTACTTTTAAGCAAATACATAAGGTGCAAAGGAGTGCTGAGAGCTGAACTTCGTATCACACCGACGGACGCATTAAATGTACTGCTCCATCTGATCCCACTTGATATCCTTTCGAGAGAGCTAGTTACAGCCCTTAGACTGAGGGAATCTTCAGCTTGGCATGGTAGTTCCTTCGGAGACTCGAAGATACTACAATTGCAAGGAAATATACCATCAAATACGTATTACTGTATACCAAACATTAACTTCGTTAAAGAGTATGACGTCATAATACCCACAAGACTACAATGGGACAACCTTCCTCATTATAGAGAAAACGCTATTAATATCTTTACAGACGGTTCTAAGCTGGATGGTCGGGTAGGAGGAGGTCTATTTTCACCGGATCTGGGGATTAGATAATCCTTTAGACTGTCCCATCATTGTAGCGTTTATCAGGTGGAAATGCAAGCTATTCAGGAAGCTACGCATCTCCTAAGATCATACTCACATACTCAAGAGCATTTGTTTATCTTCTCGGACAGTCAGACTGCCCTGAAAGCGCTGAACTCTTTCAGCTCCAATTCTAAAACCACAACGGAAATCTCTTAACGAGATTGCCGAGCACTTTGTTATATATCTCATCTGGGTGCCTGGTCACCAAAATATAAAGGGAAATTGTGAAGCGGATAAACTAGCCAAAGAGGGTACTCCGTACCATACTGTGTGCGCTTTATCGCCACCAAGTCGATCTACTTTTCTTTTTATGTTGAAATGTTGCTTGTTTTCCTCCTGTAGCTTTTGTATATTTTCACTAGCCTGTTCACGCACTACCTTGCGCTCATCCTCTAACTCTTCAATAAAAGTTTCCTTGATCAATTCATTTAATTCTAAACTTTGCGGTATACGCATTTCTTGACCTGTTAGAATCTTGAACGGAGATGTCTTAGTACTTTTTGGTGCGGTATTATTAATAATTTGCTGCACTCTCCCTATGTATTTGTACCAGCTTCCTGGACTCTCATGGCTCATCTTAGAAAGCATAGGTACAACTATCTTGTGCATCCTCTCCACCTGTCCTTAAGGTACTCCTGTGGCTATAAACAAATGCACAATACATTGCTTCTCGCAATATTCTTTAAATTTGTGTGACGATTCGAACGGGATCTCCAAACAAAGTAGCCTACCTTTCCAAACAATTTAAAACTTTATCAACTCCAGAACTACGAGTCGGGTATAACCACACAAACTTGGAAAACCCATCCATAACAAAAATGTGATTATGACGTCTGTTTGTCAATTCCATGGGTCCTACGTGATCGATATGATAAGTAGACAGTGGCATATTTCCCATATCTATTGGCATCATTAGTACTTCTCTCTTCACAGTCTTGGCACCCACAATAATGCATTCCACACAGATTCTACGACACGAACTACCTTCTCTTTTAACTTTGGAATGTAGTAGCTCCACTAGATCTTGCGTTTTCTTAGCAGAAAATTGACCCTGCCTATGCGCGATTTGAATAATCTCATTTTCCACTTGACATGGCACAACTATGAGCTCACGATTCGGATATTTAAAAAAAATCTAAATAGAAATCTTCATATCCCTTTTACTCAACGTTACTAATCACAACCTTTGTTCAATCATTCCTCAATTGTGCTTCTCTTAAACGATGTACTACGGTGTCTGTAAACACAAAACATGAGGCACGACTGAGCGCATCTACGTGACGTATCTTTGAACCTGATCGATGCTCTATCTGGTAGTCAAAATCTTGCAAAAACATTGCCCATCTAGCTACACGTAAAGGAACCTTCTTTTTTCTTCATAGTCATCGTGAACGCGTTGCAGTCAGTAAAGATTTTAAATCGTATGGCCAAAACATACACTCGCCACTTAATCAGAGCTTGTATTACCGCAAAAACTTCCAATTCATAAGAATGATACTTTTTTCATATGCCGCAGTTTTACGACTCATATACTTCACAGGATGGAACAAACAATCTTCTGGATCTTTTTGAAGCAACACCCCACCATATACAAACTTGCATGCATATGTATGAATCTCGGTTTCCAGCTTACGATTATAAAGCTTTAGCAACGTTGACTTCAGCTGTTCAAAAGCAATATACTGTAATTCTTTGAACACCAACTTTGCGTCCTTACGCAAAAGGTCAGATAAGGGTTTCGATATCACTGCATAGCCTTCTATAAACTTTCGAAAATATGATGTCAGCCCGAAGAAGCGTTCAATAGTCTTCTTGTCCCGAGATATAGGAAAATTAGCTGCAGCCCGCGTTTTTTCCTCACTTGGCTTTATCGTTCCGTTCTGCACAATGTACCCCAAAAAATTGTAACAGCTGACACTTCAACCAATTTATGCGCAAACCATTTTTGCTTGCACCACTTAGTACTCTTTTCAGTTTAACTAGCCCATCATTTATGTCACCGCTTGAAATGAAAATATCGTCCATATAAAAAACTATACTATATCACCTTTCTGGATTAAATCCCGCATAATCGCCATTATGAATCTTTTGAACACAGCCGGTAAGTTTGATATTCCGAAAGGAATATATAAAAACTTATATTGCCCATTTTATGTCACAAACGAGGTATACTTCTGGGAATCTGGTTCGACCGGTACATGGGATAATCCATTGGTTAAGTCAAATGTTGTGTAAATTAAAGCAGCTTGCAACTTTTCTAAAACGCAATCCATATGTGGCATTGGAAAATTATCGCGGATCACCTTTTCGTTTAATTTGCGATAATCGCAACACAAACGCTTCTTGCCATTTTTCTTGGCCACAAAAACAACTGGTGAAGCATACTCTGACATGCTCGGCCTGATAATATTCTCTGCCAGCCATTCCTGCTCTTGTTTATCGACAATTTTTTGATCGAACACTGATATACGCCTCGGATGTCGATATACTGACATCTCATCCGTTAAAACGATTTTCATCTCGATTGGAGATGCTGTACACTCAACATTCACATACTCATTTACAGGAACTACGTCCTATACTACATTTCTTATTTTCTTTGTAAGCCACCTTGCTTTGATCTTCAGCTCTACGCACTAACACAGTACCAGCTTTAGTCACCTCCATATCTACGCCATTCAAAATTGTTCATCAGGTATTACATGAAATTCAACATTCATCTATATGTCATCAACATGAACTGAAATTACAAAACTTCCAAATGTCAAAACCTGACGCTCACCTTTGGATTCCTAGCTTCATGAATATGCATCTACGCATGAGACACAAATCAGCTCCTGTATCAACAAGACCTTTAAAATTCATTGTACCGTAATGAACATCTTTCAACTCTAAATCGGAAGGTGTGAACTTACTTGACGGTTTATTGAAAACTTCTCGACATGCACAACATTTAGTTTTGAAAAAAAACGTCGACTTCAAATCAAATTTTTTTTTCCATTATATTAAAATATTTTATTATTTTGGCTGTGTATTTTTTTGTTTTCTTCTTGACTGCGTGCAGCTTGCTTTGTGCGCGGTTCACTTTACTGCTGCTGGCGTCTCCGTGATTGACGACGACGCCAGTTTGGAATCTACACCAAAAACAAAAGTGAATTGGCAAATGCCTCTTCCATCCAACAGCTGTTTTAACAGGAAAAAAACTGCCACTTCATACAAGATACCCAAGGTACAAGCCAGTGTTTATGTCAGATCTGACTCAAGTCTGATTAGTAGTTCTTCTCATTCTGAAAAAGGCGAATTCAAACGAAAGATACCTCACCAGAGGCATCTCCCTGGAACCTCCAAGGGAAACCAGATCTCCAATTCTAGAGTTAATCACTTTACCATAGAGGACAAAGACAATTTGGATCATGAAGCTCCTGATTATGTTGAGAACACCCAGCAAAACTGTAAAAAAATCTATGGTCATCAAACCCCCATCCATCATCATTCCGGGGGTTTCTATTATAAGTGACATGATTGCTGACATTTCTAGAGTTACCTGTCATGGCAAACAGTTTGACTACAAAGCAGGGCGTGATGGTCAAGTCAGAATAATGCTAAATGACAAAGAATCGTGCGACAAGTTCAAGGCGTATCTTGACTCTATCGAACACCGATACCGCACATTCCAACCTATGGATGAGGGAGCTTATCGTATAGTAGTCAAAGAATTGCATTTCTCAACCTCCACAACTGAAATATCTGACGCCCTGCGTGAATTGGGTCATATCACCAGGGACATTAGAAATGCAGTCAGCAAAACAACAAAGAGTCCAATGTCAAATTTCTTTGTCAATTTGGAGCCATCAAGCAACAATGTTGAAGCCTTTAAGATTACTCGTCTCTGCAAATCTATTGTTAGTGTTGAGCCTCCGAAGAAATTTGATGATCTCATTCAATGCTACCGTTGCCAGGGCTTCGGACATACTAAACGGTATTGTAGACTTCCGTACAGATGTGTAAAATGTGGGCAAGGTCACAGTACACTTGAACGCTCGAAGGCCATGAACAAGTCTGCCAAATGCGCTCACTGCGAGGGGAGCATGCTGCATCATACAAAGGCTGCAAAACTTTCCAAAAGGCCAAACAATGGTATGTACCAAAACGAAAGACAGACACAATAAAACTGATTAAAGAACAACAAACTTCAAGTTCAGCTGTCAATGCAAATGTAAGTTTTGCTACGGCTTTTAAAGGCCCTCAAATTCCCTCCCCATCCAGTAATCAGCCAGAGTTGACTCACATGAGTCAATCAAACGTCATGATTAAGCGATTGGAAATCATGATGGAACAAATTTTCAACCAATTTACAGCAAATGCTCACTACCTTAACCACAAAGCTATGCAAGTAAGTCCAATGTAAAATTAAGCAATTTAATGGTTGTCCCATTCTGGGATAGATGGTAAATAAAGAAAATAGAGAAAAAAAACATTTATTGATTTTTCTCGCTTGATCTCAGTTCCCACCTTACACTGCGCTGCACGGTGTCCAGGCTTACCACATTTGAAACAAGCAAAATCAATTTTGGTACATTCTTTCATAACATGTGATTCGTCGCCAAATTTAAAACCCATTTACGCACTTTTCCAATTTTGAAATTTTGGATTCTTTACCGACTGAGAATTCTCTCTTATCAGTTATCGATCCATACTAGTTTGAAGACAGGCATGAACGAGATTTCTGATAATATTCTATATGAACCTTTAACTCTTTTACTGCTCTAGCCTGATACAATAACATCTTACTCACTCTATAATTGGGTATACCTTCGACAAAATACTCAATTAGACTATCATCTTCAATCTCTATTGGCTTTGCAATTTCCATGAGGCCGTATAAAAATTCATGTACAGTCTCACCCTTTTTCTAATGACTCCTGCTTAATCTTTTGTGTATTTCTGCGGATGATACCTTGACATGAAATTCATTTGTTAATGCCTTATTTAGAGATTACCAACTATTAATGCCTCGTTGACTAGGAATGTAAGACTTAGCAGCACCTTCGAGTAACTGCTTCGCATATACATACAACTGCAAGTGAATGACACACGAATAATAATCAGCAAATTGTTTTCGACTTCAATGCTCTGGTATTTCAAACATGACAGAGACATGAGAAAGGGATAGCTATATACATACAGAAACATTTTTCACATCGACTCGTATAGGTCACACTTGGCTTTTGTTTATGTTTATATTAAAATATAAAGAATCAATAGAGAAAAGCATTTTAATAATGCATGAATTATTTGTATTCACCATTTGCGCATTACATGCTAAAGCAATTGTCTTTGCATTATTCATTATTGTTATTTTTTCTAGGTTTATTGTGCACTAATAAAATTTTTGTGTCCGAATGAAGAAATAATCCAAAACACCATAAAAATATAGATAAATACACTATTTCTGCCGAACTTTTGGTACTTTGTTATTTTTGAGTACAGCGTGGTCTTATCTTTCGCATAGATTTTCATTTTAATATGGTATTTTGGCTGTTGGTTTTCCTGTTTGGTTTTCGTTTCACTTTTTAATGAAACTATATTTCAACCTCTCGCACCTGTAGAGTTTTTGCTTTGTCTATGTTCTGAACTGCTCTAACAGCAATGAAGGGGGAAACAATTTACTGATTGTATTCGTGTGTCATACGGCCATGACATATTTACTATGTTAAATAAAATGTTCTCGTGCCACAAGATTCACCTCTTGCCGATGCCAACGCAAATGGTACTCTACAATTTAGCAACGCAGTTGCAACTTACCAGGACTTGTCGCTCTTCCCCGTACCGGTCACCAGCACACGTTTTGCACACGTCTCCGTAACTGTTTTGGACCAGTTCTCTGCTCTCGCTGCTTTTCGTATCTCACGCACCAGCTCATCCGCCTGCGTGACCGACTTGAATATCAGCTTGTTGTTTTTTCCTCTTCTCGTTGGTTCAGCACCGTACTCGTTAAAACTTAAACGGCTTTTTTTTTTGCTTTTCACACTCACAAGCGAAAATTTGTCTATCTCTATCTCGCTCGCACCTTAACTCCTGCCTGTGCACTTTCTTTGCACTTTGTTTTGCGTTTTAGTTTTAACGTTTTTAAACAAATTATCACGCAATTTTCGCACCACCACACCACAGCGGTTTAGTTTTTCATTGTAATTTTTGAGCCAATCCCGGTTGAGCCCCCATATGTAGGATTTGATGATCACTTTGAATAGTTTATTATTAAGTTTATGTTTTATTAATATAGAATTTAACAATATTCACTTAGAATAGTTTATGATTAAGTTTATGCTTGTGGTAATTGTTTGACGACAATAGTTCACTTAATAGTATTATTATATTTATAAGTTTAGATTTAGATTAGCTCAAATTACAATGGTTGGCGACTTGAACAAATAGCGTTTTGCGATGCGATTGAAACGAAATTTTGCTTCCAACGACTTCTCTCTACGAATCCTTTTTTCCGACTAACTACTAGTACTCGATGCATATCACACAATGCTGTAAACTGCAAAACAGCAAAGCTGCAAACTGTAAAACTACAGAATGGTAAAAGAGCGAAAGAAGTAGAACTGACGACCGCTGCGCGTTGTTCTCTCTGCTAGATTCAAAGTTCCCACATGTATATTCGGAATTGGCGGGAAAATTGAAATTTGAATATATAGAAAATTTGGATTTAATTATAAAATTTAATTGCACAATAATAAAAAACTAAGAACTCTATGTCTCTAAAAATAATAATATATATATAAAGAATACAATTATATTTCTTTTAATATAATATATAAAATGGCATGCACTGATACAACTCACATTAAAAAACTCTTGGACGAAGGACCAGAATGTTTCTGCAATGGCGTAACCAGTAGAGCCTCCACGTAATTCAGGGTGCAGCGATCTTCCTCCTGGGTATGACTTCCAACCTAGGCAAGACGCTGAAAATGTAGCTAGATTCAAACTGCTATAAAAATTGTTGCTCACTATAATATCCACCAGCGCACTATGGATTGAACAATCATGACTAAATTTTGTCAAGAAAATTAACTCCGCAATTCAATTTTTATAGATTATATGATTATAGCACATCTCTGCTTGGAAGATATTGGTGTGTTTTCCCAATGACTCCCAGTAGTAAGTCGTAGGGCCTACACCACTTGATGGTGCGTGGTTTTAGTACTTATGAATTTTTCACTTCTGCAACCCCTCCGAGCCTGATATCTTTTAAGCTAGGAGTAGTGTATGGTACAATGGTCCTAGTGTATGGTACAATGGTCGTTTTGGCAGGGCTGATGTTAAGTCCTACCATAACGCACCAATATTGCGTGGTTTTGGTTTTGTCACAGAGTGTCTCTTCAACTTCAACTTCCCTCTAGCTATTAAGACCATATCATCTGCATACCCTTGCCATCGTATCCCATTCTCGGTTAGTCTACATACTAGGCTGTCTACGCAGAGGTTCCATAGAAGGGGAGAAAGTACTCCCCCTGTGGGCAACCCTTAACTGTTTGTACACTTATGCTGGTACTATTCACTCTAGTCTCAGCTGTTCTTGCTCTTAAGAATGAGTGTATCCAATTCACTATGATTGGGTCTTTTCCCCTATCTATTAGTGCGTTATATATTGTCGCGTTACACAGAAGTTTCTCTACAAATGTGCTTCCGAGGTTAGTTTTGCTTGATCAATTTTAAGTGCGTGTTACTCGAATTGTGTTGCTAATAATTCATTAGTGTCAAATGGAAAATAAAGAGACATGTAAGTATATATGTGTTTAATTAAAACTGCTTTATATTTATGTCGCTACATTTGCAAATAACTCATTAGCCTACATCATCTTAAATTAATTCCTTTGACTTTCTGTAAGCCGTCACAAATTTTGAACGCATTTGACCTCTTTCAAATTTAAAAAAAATTTATTTAAAAATATGTAATAAGTTATTTGCAATTTATTTCAAATTGCGATTTTTTGCGCTTTACAAGTAATTCCTCATTTTTTAAGGTAACCTCTGGATAAAAAAAAAGCGATTTGTTTGAAATATGGCGAAAAGAATGCACAAAAAAGGAAAAATTGAAAGACGTTTTCAAACATGTAGTTGACAAAATTGGAAATGAGTTAATTTCGGATGAAATGGAGAACCGCATAAACCAAAAAATTTTTTTTGCTTAAAATCAGCTCAGAAGTTGGAGAAATCTCACACAGAAAGATTAATGTCTTTAAGGACCAAAATCATGCGTGGCTAAATTCTGTATTAAGTTTTGTAGTAGATCACATTTCAAAAAAAGCAACTCCTACCGTTGTTGGAAAAAGAAAAGAAGCCGCAGACCTTGCCGATAAGACAGCTGATAGTAATCTTCTCGTTCGTGCAGCAGCAACATCGGCTCGTAAACAAGGTCTGCAGTCCTTAAAGAAAGCATGGAAAGCCCAACAAGGCCGTCAAAAAGTCGTAAAATTTGTAATAAAGATCCCCAAAACCCAATTCCACTTTCTGCGGATGAGGCTCCAGCTTTCCTTCTTGAAAACAATTGTTCAAAATAGCAGTATAATGCAATACGCAACGAAAACAAATTAAGAAACTACGACATATATCCACATTACAGTAAAATTACAGCAGCAAAATTGAAATGCCGACCTAAGGAAATGAGACCCTCGCCAAAGTTTCGTTGCAATCTATTTTACTGCGTACGGCTGAAAGAATTGTTGAGATGCAAAAAGAAGTTTTTCAAGCTGTAATGGAAGAGAAGAAGACGAATTTTTTAAGCTCCGAATTATTATTAAGCTATGGATTTGATAGCAGCACTGGTCAAGCTCAATTTAAGCAAATATTTAACAAGCCAAGTTCGTCAAATAGCTGTGATGGCTCTCTTTTAGCTACTACAAGTATTCCCTTAAAGTTACTGCTCTTATCGGGAAAGCCAATTTGGAACAACCGCACACCGCAATCTGTAAGATTTTGTCGGCCCATTAAACTGGAGTACATAAAGGAGGTAAAAGAAGTTGTTTTAAAGGAAGACCTGGCCTTAAAAAAAGAAATTGACGCTTTGGAAAAGATACTAATATCAGTTGGTGATGGAAAATCTGTTGAAGTATCATTTAAATTATTTTTAACACTAATTGATCGAAAAGTTTTAAATATTATAACTGGAACTAGATCAAAACAAGCTTGTCCCATTTGTGCTGCTACACCTAAGGACTTTATGAACACATTTAATTATGAAAGTAAAATATTCCGTGCAAAAGAGGAAAACTTAAAATTTGGAATTTGCCCCTTCATTACTGGATTAGATTCTTTGAATTTGTATTACATTTAGGCTATAAATGCAAATTACATTGGCAGATACGAGGAGATGATAAGTTGACTACCTTAAAAAGAAAAGCAGACATACAAAACGATTTTTGGATAAAGCTCGGACGTCGCGTGGATAAACCCAGAGTAGGTCGCTTCGGTTCCACAAATGATGGAAATACTGCTCGCCGTGCTTTTACTGAACATGCTATTTTTTCTGAAATAACTGATGTTGACAAAGATCTTATATTTCGATTTAAAATCATTTTGATTTGTTTATCCTGCCAGTTCAAAAACAATCCAAGTAAATTTGAGTTATATTGCTTTGAAACAGCAAAACATTTTCAGGAGCTACATTCCTGGTTGCCAATGACTCCTACGGACCATAAAGTACTTATACACTCAAAACAAATAATAGAAAATACTGCATTTCCAATGGTTTTTTTTTTTTGAGATTCTTTCTGCAAGGACAATAATGGAAGTCTGGTTACAGATGCACAGGAATCACTGAGAGAGTCACTTCTCTAATCTACTTGGGGGCGATGAAGAGAATAATACCGTCGATAGAGAAACGTACATAGAACCACCAATTGATGATGGATCTCTTGTAGAGCCCCCGGATTATAACGAGGTCGACTCAGTAATTAAAAAGCTGAGGAATAACAAAGCAGCAGGCTCCGATGAGTTGCCAGGTGAGTTATTCAAAACCGGTGGCGAAGAGTTGGTAAGGCGTATGCAACAACTCTTATGCAAAATATGGTCCGATGAATGCATGCCCAACGATTGGAATCTCAGTGTTTTTTGTCCTATCTTCAAGAAAGGAGACCCCGCTGTCTGCGCGAACTATTAAGGGAATAAGTCCCCTTTCAATAGGATACAAAATTCTGTCCTGCGTACTATGTAAACGGCTCGAGCCATACACGAATGCACTGATAGGCCAGCATCAGTGTGGCTTCAGACCAAAGAGTTCGACCAGTGACCAAATTTTCACTTTGCGCCAAATCCTGGAAAATACCCACGAGTACAATAAAGACACACACCACCTATTTGTCGATTATAAGGCTGCTTTAGACACGCCGATAAGAACGAAGTTCTTCAACGCCCTATCGTTCGGCTTTGCATGATGACGCTATCAAACACCCAAAGCGTCGTCAGAGTAGGAAAGAACCTCTCCGAACCCTTTGATACCAAGAGAGGTTTCAGGCAGGGTGATGCTTTATCGTGAGACTTTTTTAATCTTCTGATGAGGTACATCCTACGCCAATGCCCATACGTAGAACAATCGGTCACGGTCTTCCATAAGGAAGTGATGCTACTCGTCATAAGTGATGACATAGACATTATAGGCGTTCTCCGAGGTCGACAGACAGTCACGTCTCATGGGCCTAGCAGTGAACGAGGACAAGACGAAGTGGTATCCACTCGCAGACCATTAGCGCGTCTTGGACGGTCTGTGAGTATGGAGAATTTCAACTTCAATGTTGTAGAAAACTTCGTCTATTTAGGAACAGAAATTATCAGAGCCAACAACGTTAGCTGAGAGATCAAACGAAGAATCACGCTTGCTAATCGCTGGTACATTGGGCTCAGCAAGCAAATTAGAAGTAGAGCCCTCTCTCGAACTACGAAGATAAAAATCTATAAGACACTGATAATCCCGGTCCTGCTTCCCGGTCCAGAAGCATGGACACTGACATCAACGGATACAGCGTCTTTAGTAGTGTTTGAGAGAAAGATTCTTAGTACGATTTTTGGTCTCCTTAGAGTTGGCGTCGATTTTAGGACCCGTATGAACCATGAGCTGTACGAGTATGAGCTGTATGATGAGGTTGACATAGTCTATGCGCATTATATTCCAGCGGCTGCACTGGGCTGGTCACCTCATCCGGATGAACCCCGAAGCTCCAGCTCTAAAGGTTTACGATGGAAACCTGAACTTGATTGGTGGACGGCGTCAGAGAGGACCTGATGACCTGAAGATGCTCCGGATTGCCAGCGACTGGCGACAGCGCGCATTAAACTACACCGAATGGTGAGCTTTCCTACGTGCGGCCTTGACCGATAGACGGTTGTAGAGCCACCTAAGTAAGTAAGTAAGTGTGTTTCAACAAATATTATGTGGCTTTTTTTTATTTTTTTATATCTGCCATTTAAAGAAAAAAAGAACAATAAATTATTTATTGTTCTTTTTTTCTTTAAATGGCTTTTCGGCATGCTTGTGCCGTGTTCACTCTAGAAAAATTGCGCTCTTTTCTCCTTTCTCTATTCACCGCGAATATTAACTCTCGATCGTCTGTACAAAAATTGCTATAAATTGATATCCGTGTGAATTCTAATACTAGTAAGCTAATCAGTCAGTGGAACTAGTCGGTCACGTTACAATATTAAGTAAAATAGTGTGACAATGCTTACCCATCGTACATAGTGTGGTACCAGCCAAATTTGCTTTCATTATTTAACATAACCAGCTGTTCTTCTTTGCTTCAATTCCTTCGGATGAAAACGAAAAAAATGTGTAAGAACGTGAACAGTGTCATTAATAATCTATTTATATTCTTGATGAGCGCGACAAGACAAGACTATCTGGCCATGTCCAAGTATCTGTTCGAATGCGTGTCTGTGAAGACGGGAAACAGTCCCTCTTATTTCATCAAATCTTTCTAAAGCACTGTAGAAAGAGTTTTTGCGGCCTGGACTCGTTCAGGCTCTCTAGTCGGTATGCAACGCACATTTTTAAGGTAAATGAGAAACCAATTTATTACAACTAATATCAATGAATATACGCTTCACAGCTATGTGTAAACGCAAAAAAATCGTCCCAGCTCATGGTACAATAATAAGGTAAAGCATTAGCCGCTGACTTAGTCATGTCAATATAAACGGGTAAGATAGAAAGAGAACCAAGATTATCTATATGAATAAGAAATATAGAAAGAGAAGCAAGATTATTTGTTTGCTTTCAGTTTTGCTTGTTTCGTTTGTTTTTCCAAAACAAAAATTAAGCTAAATTTGAATATATTTTTATTCACAGCAGAATTTTTAACATCTTTCAATACTCCATTATTTTTTATAACAAAACAAATAAAGAAAAAACAAACATTCGCGAATCCATGGTACAATACTTATTGTACCATGCGCAAAGAATAATTTGTCTGCGAACCAACACAATCATTCAAAGCGTACTAAAATCTTGACTATGAAATCGAGAGCACCTGCCGGCGACTGAGTTGAGTCGATAATATTGAATCAGCTGTTGTAATCGGCTATTAGACGGCACAACAGAAAATTAAGCAAGATGGTTAAAACGGCTTTGCAAATAATTGTATGCATTCTAGCGAAGAGAGCGCAATTAAATTAGCCATCGTCGTCTCTCTTTAAATGCCTGAGAATCATTTCAATGGCCGAAAATTACATCTGCTGACGTTGGTGGAAGTTGTATTGTTATATAATATATTTGCGCGCAATTATTTCCCATTAAACGAAAACAATTGCAATAAAAGTAACAACGTAACTTCTTCAACTCATTGTATTCTTTTTTTATTCACCAAAAAACAAACAAGAAATATAATACTAAGGGCCGTTTTCATGACTTACCTTTAACTTTACCGCTCATATTTTTCAGGCGTTAAGCTAGTTTTCAATGTCACGACTCTTATTTAGCCTATAGCCGTAACGCCGAGTTCGACGAGCCGATAAATTTATCAGAGTTTTTTGCAGTGTCCTGCCAACTGTGAAATTTGTATTGAAATTTGAAATGCAAACGTGCACATTATATTAATATTCGTATTTTTCTACAGCGACGGCGCTTACTCTCATCCATTTTTTTTCTGCTAATTTATAATTTTATTGTGTTTACGTTTTTGCAATTGGACACAATTGATTTATTATAATTGTGATGTCGTGACATGTACTACTCAATATTATTCCGCCTATAGCATATCTTGCCGTTTCATATTTTCTTTTTTATCGGTAAGTCGTGAGAACGGCCCTAAAAAAGATAAAACGATGTTCTTAATATTTGTTTCACGGCCATACTTTAAACAAAAAGGAAAATTGGCGGGCTGAGTAAAGAGCACAGCTCATGCCAAATAGGCTGTGTCCTATTTCGCCAGTTTTACAGTTTTACAGAAGCACATACTAAACAACTCAGCTAAGAAACAGAGATGAGTAACTCATGCATGTGCAAAGACAGCTTCAGTAGCATCAAAGTAGGTAATCTGCAAATTATCTCCCTACTGAAAAAATTTGAAAGTTTGTGTTTCGTTTAGCTCACTGTAGCACTTCAATAGTTTTTTTCTAATTTTTTTAGATTAGATAGATAGAATAATACTTAACAGTAGTAACAATTGGGCAATTGGGCTGTCGTTCTGATGTAGCTACGCAGAATGGAGTGCTCAGCATACCAACCCCGTGAAGCAGTGCCTAGCGGTTGCTTGGCTGATGCAATATGATCCGACTCTTTTAAGCACAGTTCATTGAAAGACACTAGCATTTCGAACATATACCTCCAGCTCATGTCACCAAATTTAACAATAAGCTTAAGTCGAGAAATAAATTTGCTGAGTCTTCCTGGTGTAAGGAAAAAGAGACAATAATAACAACTTATAAAGCAATTGGAAGATCTGTCCTTAACTATGCTGCTCCTGTCTGGACTCTTTACCTCAGCAAGACTCAATGGCAATCCTACAACGAGGCCAAAATAGTGATTCGAGAACGGCTACGGCTGTATAGAAATGTTCACCAGCATAATGAGCTGCTTTCGAAGCAGTTCCTGTTAGGTGCGTACAGGAGCAATCATCCAAACCGTAGCACTCTCACTAGAATAGCGCCTATTAGAATAAGGAATGACATTAGAAGCTATAAAACTAGTATTGCTCGGTTTGTTTGCTCGGTGTTACAGGGTCGCATAGAGATGAAATTGAACAGTCAATTAGCGCTCAAAGTGACAATATCGTACTAGGTGGTAGACCACATCCTATTGACGAGAGCGAAAAACGTCTCGTAACACCAGGACCAAACTTGCACAGTTAAGAGAGAATTGGGATAAGCACTAGTGATTGTTGTCCTGAATTTGGTCAATCACCGCATAATACGACCCAATTGAGTCCTATAAACCATTGGTTACGTCCAACAGTAGTATATTGGTGGTGTTTTCGCAGCCTTTATGACGGTAATTTTGGAGATTTATTTCATCATATTTGTGTTTAATTATGTTATAGTCCATTAACGCTTTTCACTTTTCCATTATAAATAAAGTCGATAAACCGCTTACAAATTTTAACTTCTGATCCACGTATTTCCGCGTCCCTGATTGTCTGATGCATTTGTTCTTTGCGTGATATATCCTTTCTACAATCCAAAAGAATAGAGAAATATTTCGCTTATCCAATTTGGAATATTATCTGCTACCCTACCACTGACCGTAAAATATCAATTAATTTAAATTTGAATGTGTCATTAGAAAAATGAGAGACCGGTGATGACGAAGGTTTTTTTATTTGATGTAGTTGACTATGTGACCGTGGAATAATTTTATTCAATTATCTCAAATCCAAATAATGCGTTGTTTTGCCAGTGGAATAGCAAATATGAGGGGAAGTATGAGAAATAGAAAATAAATATGCACGGAAAGCAGAAGAAAGAATTGTATGTTACCCAATTTTCTTTTGCATCCAACATATTTTATCATTTTTCTCCCTTACCTCTATGAAAGTGTGGCATAAACCACATTCATGCGCCGCCACTGTTTTTAAGTAATCATTTCTCTTACTTCTCATTCGAATCATTTTAGTTATCTACTTATTTTAGTGTAGATGACTAAGGGCCATTCTCTTGACTTGAAAACTAGTATTTTCACTCTATATACTAGTTTTCAATGTCACGACTGCTATTAAGCTTATAATCGTATTGCCTAGTTCGGCGAGCCAATAAATTTATTTCAAAGATACCTGCCAACTTGATCGATCAAAAACTAAAGCAAAACCAAAATGACAACAAACAAAATTGAAATTTTGTATTAAAATTTGGAATGCAAGAGTGTTCATGGATTGGCTCGTATTTTTCTACAGCGACGGCGCTCACTCTCATCCAATTTATTTTTTCTAATTTATAGTTTTTATGCGTTTACATCTCTGCAAATGAATGTACTGTCCACCTCTTTAGCATTTTGCAGCTGACCGACAAATAACACAAAAATTATCGAATTTCAAAAATAACTGACAAAAAGTTTATCGATTTTTAAACGATAACAGAATAAAAATCGTATTATGCTACAGGGCTATTCGAAATTGATTGATTTCAAAATGACATGACTTCATGCACTACTCAATATTATTCCGCCAATAGCATATATTGGCAATTCGTATTCTTTAATGTATTTCTAAGTCATGAGAACGATCCTAAAATAGGTATTATAAAATAGTAAAAAAAAAAAATACTTACTAAAACGAAAAATATAAAAAAATTCCAAATATTTTTAAGATATTTGCGTAAACATTTCTCAACAAATAAAAACATGGGCGATTTTTCTCCTTTCTTATTTAAATATTGCTTACCCTATAATTATTATATAGTTAAGCCATTGCCTTCACTACAAAATTTAATATTTAGATCAGAGTTTGTTTTTAATATGTGTTTGTGATAATTTAATTAAGTCTTGACAATGTTTGAAATTTTTATTATTTCATACATTATAACGCTTGTATTTTTTTTTATTTATTTTATTAAATTTTTGATTCCATAAAAAGTAATTTATATATATATATATATATATATATATATATATATATATATATATATCTATATACTATATATACTAATATTATAAAGAGGAAAAGTTTGTGAGGTTGTAGGGGGTAATCTCTGGATCTACTGAACTGATTTTGAAAATTCTTTTACCAATAGAAAGCCACATTATTTGTGAGTGTCATAGGCTATATATTAACCCCAAAATTGAAAAGACTTTTTCGTGGTAGTCGGATTTGCAAAGCAATTCGGAGAAAAAACTTTTCTAGAGAAAAGTTGTAGAGCTTGATAATGCCTACAAAAAAGTCAGCGAGAGCATGTGTCTAACTTTTATATTTAAGTCACAAAAAGTAGTTTTTTATATTAAGTTAGAAGGATGAAATGTTGAATACATGTGAATGGGATCAAAGGGGAATAGGGAAAAGGGGTGGAAAGTAAGGAGAGCTAGGGAAAGGGGGCAATGCAAGTGGAGGTTGGATAAGGGGTGGAAGGGACAAGAGAAGAGGGGTAGAAGAATTGGAGGTAGAGTGAAGGAGCATGTGGAAGGTGGGTCAGGGGGAATGTGGTGCAGGGGGAAGGAGAGGCAAGGGTAAGGGCAGCAACGCGCCGCGTAGGTATGCGTAAACACATAACAACAGCCTAACTATCCACTACGAGAGTCCGCTGTCAGCGTACGGGCACTCAGTTCCAATCAAAGAGTCATCCGAGTAACACCGCAGTTCGTGTGTCTACCGTCATGTCTTACTAAAACTTATTGTATAACTAAAATTAAGTTTAAGCGCTTTGATATGATAAACATTTTAAAGGTTATGGGCCCAGAGCCTTAGCCAGAGCCTAAGACCTAGTGGTTGTGTATATAGTATGTACAATATGAGAAATTTCGTGTGTCGAAAATATCGGTGAAAACAGTCAAAAAGTTTCGTGCGGTAAATTTTTCGTATGTCGAAATGGAGGCGTCCGGTTTGTTTTCTATCGAGAAACTAGACAGTGACAACTATGCGTCACGGGCAGTACAAATGAAGAGAGTGGCAAATTAGTGACAGAGCATGGGAAATTGCTGCAATTGAAGCTAAGGAAGAAAAGGCCCTTGCAAGCATAATGTTGTGTATTAAGCCGTCGCAGATAAACCATGTTAAACATTGTACCAGTGCGGATTAAGCTTGGAACAAGCTTAGCGATATTTACGCGCCAAGCGGACCAGCGCGTAAAATCGGTTTGTTGGACAGAACATTTGAAAAAATGTTTCGATCTTGTAGAAAAATTAAAAGAAATCGGTATTAATTTCGAACGTGTTAATCTTATTAACGAGTCTAAGTGACGAGTATGACAATTTTGTTGTGGCTATTGAAACTCTAGATACCCTAAAAACCCTAAGTGTGCTTAAAATCATGTTGTTGGTAGAGGGGGATAGGCAGAAAGCCAACTGTGAAAATAACGGACCCCAAGTGTTTCATTCGAGCGCAGAAAAACAAAATGTTAATAAAAAACCGTTGAAGCAAAACATGCGTTGTTTTAGCAGTGGTCATTGTGGACATTTCGCGGCTGTGTAGAGACAAGGTCACGAAAGAAAAAAGTGAGTAAAAGAACAAATTAGGAGGTGCAAAAGTTCAAGTCACGGCAAAAGGATGCGCACAGCAGTACGTCGTGAACTATTCGGAGACCGTCTCCCCGGTGGCGAGGTATTCATCAATACGGTTGGTGATTGCACTTGCGGTTCAGAACCAGATGTACATGCATCAAATGGATGTCTCGTCAGCATATCTCAACGGAAAGTTGAACGATGAATTTACATGCGTCAGCCAGAGGACTTCGGCAGCAAACATTGCCCTGAAAATGTGTTGAAGTTACACAAGTCATTGTATGGACTGAAGCAGAGTTGCAGAGAGTGGAACAAGAAGCTTAATGAAGTTCTAGTGAAAATCGGATGCACACCGTGTGCAAGTGAACCTTGCATCTATACCAAGAATGATGCAGGTAGTATGAATCTAATTGTAGTTTATGTAGATGATCTTATATTTGCCAGCTCCCGCAAAGAAGACTTGTTTGAGATAAAGGCGCTCATATCACAAGCTTTCGATGTGTTCGACGCTGGTGAGTTAAAACATTTCCTTGGGATAAAAATAGAGCGAGAAGGAGAAACTGGTGCCGTATCGATTGGGCAGAAGCAGTTTATTCAAGGTCTCATTCGTAGGTATGGCATGTCCGATTGTAAATCAGTCGGAATTCCGCTGGAATCAGTTTTCCAAGTCAAATTTGACAACAAAGCATGTCAGCCAGGGAACCAAATGGAGCACCTATCATTGGTAGTTTCATTGATGCAGTAGACCAGACATACTGCATTCAGCGGTTAAGTTGGCGCAGCGGAACGCTTACCCAAATCAAGAGCATGAGACAGGTGCGAAGCGTGTTCTACGGTACTTACAAGGTACAACTGACCTGAGGTTACACTACATGAAAACAGATCAACCAATCCATTGTTATGTGGATGCTGACAGGGCAGGATATGCAACACACAGTAAATCATTTACAGATTGGGCGTTCGATGCAGCAGGTGGTGCAGTCTCATGGTCGTCTGAGAAGCAAGATATGGTAGCCCTCAGCAGCACAGAAGCAGAATATGTAGCACTGTCCATTGTAGCAAAAGTGGTGTATATGAAGCAGCTTCTAAAAGAAATGGGTTTTTAAACGAAGGTGCACTTATGATGTACAGCGATAATCAAAGTGCGCAATGCCTCGCAAGATTTCCAACATTTCATGCGCATAGTAAACATATTGACATAAAATATCATTTTGTAAGAGAGATATGCAGTAAGAAACATATTGAGATCAATTATGTACCAACTACTGATATGGTATATGATGTATTAACTACAAATTTAGATCGAGTGAAGCACATGAAATGTATTAATGAGATGGGTTTACATTAATCAAAGTATTTTGTTTGTAAAAGCAAATTTATTGGCTTGAGAAGGAGTATTGCAAGTAATTAAAGTACACGCTAATATATTAGTCCATATCTAAGTTGTCCGTTACATTCAGGCTACATGTACGCATATGTCTGTATGCGTAAACACTGTCCACTACGAGAGTCCGCTGACAGGGTACGCGCAATCAGTTCCAATCAATGAATCGTCCGTCTACCGTCGTTGCTTACTAAAACATAAAATTAGGTTCAAGCACTTTGATATAATAAACATTATAAAGGTCTAATATCGAAACAATTTTATTTCGAACAATTTTAAATCTTCAATAACTATTTAATAAAACAAAGTATTAAGCACTTTAAGGGCCATTCTCATGCCTTGCCTATAAGACCAAAATAGTCGAATTTCAAATTTAACAGACTAAAAAGTGCCCGATAACTGAACGATTTATACTGCAGGGCTACTCGAAATGAATTTATTACAATTGTGAAGTTGTGACATGCACTACTCTATATTATTCCGCCAATAGCATATATTGACAATTCGTACTCTCTAATGTATTTCTAAGTAATGAGAATGGCCCTAAGAGTCGTCTATGTCTGTAAGTACGTACTTACTTTTATTAATAAGGCCAGCTTGTCACATATGAATAGATTTTACTGAAGTGCACTCGTTCTGATGTTCGCTTTCGGGTTAAATACTCGATTTGAATTTATTCGGCATTAAACATGTCAATTGCACATGCTCAATGAAAAAAGTATTTTATTTTATTTTGTCTAAAAATTGTTTTATTTTTTACTTGATATTCGTTACAGGTAATATATTTGCGCTTTGTGTCATCTCGCCAGTCTCCAAGTGTTTGATAAGCCTGTACAATGCAGCCGCTTCCTTAATTTTGCTAAATCCAACACAAAAAGCTTCAATTTCAATAAACAATTCCTAAAATTAAATTAAGATAACATACATACATATTGTAGATAAAAATAATTTCGTCAGTTTAAGTCACTAGCAAATCAAAAAAGAAAAGCTTGACAAAAATTAATTTACACCCGCAAAGAGTCACAAAAATGGTGGCAAAGTATTTGAAAAACTATTTTTTTTGCGGATTGCATACGGTGTAAGTTCAGCATTAAAATAAATAGAGACAATATTAACTTCGGTTGAACCGAAGATTTAAAACTCTTCACACTCACCTAAAAACTGGCAGTGTGTATATACCTTAAATTCGTATATGTACCGCTATATACTAACTAGAAGATAACTCTTAAAACGGGCGTAGAAGTTTTTATAAATCCGTTTGACCATGGTGATATTGAATGTATTATGTTTTTCCTAGAAACATCTCAAATTGTATGGTGCGTTATAAGGTATTTCCCTGTATAGTAAGCAAAGTTTGGTATTCTAATCGAATGCTTAATAATTCCAGTCTCATCGCTACTATCGAAATATACGAATATGCGAACTTCGCCATACCATCCGCATCATCAAGAAAATTAAATTCTGGCGTTTTACTCCATAGCGACTAGCCCAGATAATATATTGACCTCTAATATTGTTGGAATTGCATAGCACGTATAATAGAGATCAACTGAACTGGATTATGGGCTGTCGTTCGAATTTACATCAAAATTTAAAAGTTGAAAAAACTTGGTACGCATACACCAGTTGCGACACACATTTCGTTACTGTCGTACAGTCAAATCCGCTTAGCATACACGGTTTTTTATAAAAAACCATTTCCTGATTTAATTCGGATTTTTATATTCTTCGAAAATGACGTCGCAGGATAGACAGCAAAAATTTTAAAATTCTGTGACGACCATGTCATATCACACTTAGTTCCGTCAAAATCGGTTCAACCGTTTCGGAGATTAGCTCAGACAAACAATCAGCAGCTATATAGTGGGTGGTGGTCAATGGGGCCTAACCCTTAAAGGAGGGACACGCCAACCATACCAAATTTCAAGTTGATATTGACTACATACGTAACAAAAAAGGGCCAAATAATTGTTTATCTTGAAATAGCAAAAAAAAAAAAAATTCTTAGTCGAAAAGTCATTCAATCGTTTTTACGAAATGAGAACTACTATGGAGACAGGCGAGCCATTCTAAGACACGCATACAATTTTCACGACTCTGACGCAAAAATTAAAGAAAAATGAGGAGTAAAAGCTACACATTTAAAGCGTGAAACAATTTAAAAAAAGCCAAACCCTAACGCAGCACAGAAGGAAAACTACTCAATTTCTGTCGAGAACACATGGAGTAACGAAGTAAGGAGTAACGCAGCGTATTTTTCTCACTTCTACTCTCATGATCTTCGAAAGAAGAAGCTCACTATAAATAAATTGCACAGTCGCATTGGTTGAGCTATGGTATGGGGAGCCATTACATATTATGGCACCATAGATCTGCAATTTTTGACCCTTCGTATGAAGTCGCAAGCATACAATGTTGTTTTATAAATGGCTTTCCCTGTAGTAAGCGATATTTGTGTACCTTAGAAATTGACGTTCCAGCAGGATAACGCACCGATTCATCACAACACTGCAGTTGTGGAAACCTGGATTCTAACCTGGCTGCTATAGTCGGCAGACCTTAACATTATTGAAAATATCTAGGGATGGCTAGTATGCAAAGTATACCGTTCAGGCAAACAATATTCCTCTAAACTGGGATTCCATTTCACTCGATTATATCAAATCGTTAAACGACTCCATATCGAACAGGATGTAGTTATTGTAAATCGAGGTGGTACAACACATAATTAATTCCTCATATGTTAAAATGTATTAATCAAAATTTGGTAATTTTTGTACTTAACATCTTATGTATCTTGACCTTTTCAAAGGGGGGGGTGTAATGAACTGTCGCAGAAACAATGCACCCTTTTTGGCTATATCAAAGAAAATTAAAAAAAAAAAAAAATAATGCTGCAACTCTGAAGCCAAGGTCCATTTTAAGAAAGTGTACGGTTTTGTATAAGAGAGTGAGAGAGCACAAATTCACCTTAAAACACAAGAGCATAACTGTCAAACTGAAGGCCTGATCACTAACAACATTCACAGCAACGAGAAGAGAAAGAGTCTGCAATTGAACCTGAACGAAAGTGGTTGCCTGTGCGTGCTGGTCGCAATAATTAACTTGAATTGCATAAATTAATTAAGTTTTGCTATTAGTATATTAGTTAAATAAATATTATCACTAAAAGCTAAAAATTCGTGTTTTGTGTTCATATTAAAGAAAAAGTCTCCAGAGCAGTTCGCTCATCATTGACATTCGGTACAACTAAGCGAATGACATAACATTTTTGGTGGCCCATGAGGGGAATCTTTAATCAAACTTTAAGTGAATTGATCATTACAAACTTATATAAAAGCATTAAAATTTTAAAATCATTTAAATACATAAATAAGTTTTGTTGATACCAGCCGCACTTGCATTTAAATCCACAAAATCAAACGGTATACATTCCGTTAAAGCGATAATACATTTCGGCTCATTCAATACAGACGGCAGCATTTGATTAAGAAGGGAGCGGAGGAAAGCAGAAGCAGCTTAAGAACGTTAACGGTACAACGCATCACCACTGAGTCTATTTATCGTCGATTCTCTTCACACCTTTGAGCTAATATTTCGAATCATAATCTTGAGTGCATTTGAAAATATGATTAAAATAATTGGCAATGAGTGAAGCAGATGAAAAGGCAAAATTGAGTCAAGACAAAGTACCCAGCATAACAAGTATTGATAATTTACTTGCACTGCAGGCAGATCATTATGAACGCTTGAAACAGATTTATACTAATTTTAGCAAATATAGCGCTAACAGAAAAATAAAACCATATTTTCAACAACGTTTAAAACCAATCGAGGAACTTTCGATAGAATTTAATAAAAATGATCAGACTATTATTCTCATCACACGACCATCAATTACAAGGGTAGAAGTCAGAAGCCCATTCACTGCGTTTACTGTGGTGATAATCATATTTTGCGCCGTTGTCCTGATTTCCTGTCCAAAGACTGCTATGCGAGAAAAACTATCGCCGACTGCACAAAGGCATTTTTGCACTTTCCAATAATTCATACTCACACAAGTTTTTCTCCGCATCAAGCTCTAAGATCAAAGCAAAGCTCCACAGCTTATACTCAGCCTTCAAATGGCTCTGCGGTAGAAACACACACAACTCAACTTATCACGGCAACTACCTCATCTAGTACGCCACATACCGTGTTACTTGCAACAGCTTTGGTTACACACTACAACAATGCTACCGGACAGTCAGCATTAGTCAGAGCTCTCATCGATCATGGGTCTGAAGGCACCCTCATCACAGAATGAGTTGTTCAAGCGCTTGGACATAAGCGTCACTCAATTTATGCAGAAATTACTGGAATAGGCAGTAATTCACTAAATAGATGCAAGTTTAAAGTCGAGTGTACGATGCGCTCCTGCACTAACCCTCATTTCAGCGTGTATATCGACAATGCATTTGTTCTACGTACACTTACATCTAAGTTACCAAAGGATACCATCTACGTACAAGATTTTCTTTACCTTCATTGACTGCTGTTAGCAGATCCCATATATTTCCAATCGAAACGTGTCGACCTACTTGTAGGAGTAGACATTATACCGCAACTTTTACTACCTGATACACGCACAGGAGGTTCTAGCCAAAACATGGCTCAATGTACAAAGCTTGGTTGGATTATCTTTGGTAAAGTTAACCCTCTGAGTTCACATTCAGTGACATACGATGTCATCACACAGGTTTAGACCAATTGGTAAAAAAATTCTTCGAACTCGATCAGATTCCAACAACTCGACAACTGACCCAAGAACCGAATGGAAAATATTTAGTCCGGGTACCATTAAAAACATTGTTTGATCAATCGCCTACTTTAAGCAAATCACGACAAATTGCTATGAACCGTTTTCACACGCGAAAGAAGATTGCAACGTCAGCCAGATTTAAGACTTCAGAACGCTAAGTTAATTGAAGAATACCTTAATCAAATTGCAGAAGTAATTACAACAGAGGAACAGCACTGCACCTCAACCAAACAAAACGGAGTAGCAGTAAACGCTTGCACCTTACCACACCACGCTGTTGTCAAAGAAGACGGTGTTACCACTAAACTGCGTGTAGTGTACGATGCTTCTTGCAAAACATCCAATGGAAAGTCGTTAAATGATTTACTTTGCATTGGTCCTGCACTACAAAATGATCTGGCTTGAGTTGTGCTAATCTTGCGAATGCATCGCTTCGTATATAAAGCAGATATACAAAGGATGTATCGTTGCATTTATATGCATCCTGAAGATTAACAGAATCAACGTATATTCTGGAGAAATTAACAAGAGTTTAAAGAATATTATTTGACTACTGTCACTTTTGGAAGTGCATCAGCACCGTTCACTGCCATTCGTGTTTTAGATCAATTAGCAGAATGGGATGAAACATTACCATTTTCACTACAACAACGATGGAGTGACTTAACAACTTACCAGATATTGAACGGATTAATTTTGCACGATGGCTTGGGTCAAATCCACTGATCTTATTTCAACAGAACTTCATATTTTCTATGATGGTTCCTCTCTAGCATACGAAGCTTGCTTATACATTTGAGCCGAACTTACAAATGGCAGCGTCATAACGTCATAATAATTTATTACCTAAAAAGAACACACTAAGCATATTTTCTCCTTTTCTAGATACACAACAACTTTTATGAGTACGAGGTCGTTTAAAAAACGCTAATCACCTTACAAAACATCGAAAACAACCAATCATTTTGGCTAGTATGCACCACTTTACTGATCTGGTCAGTGGTGGACATACGCAGTTGATCTTAGCTACAATTTGGCACCATTTCTGGATTATCACGGAAAACAAGCAGTCAAGAAAGTTTTACGGAAATGCGTCCAGTGCTTTCGTCATCGACCTAAACCCGGTTCACAACTCATGGGTGCTTTACCATTACATAGAGTTTATCCACTGAATCGCCCATTCATAGCCAGAGGATTGAACTACACAGGTGCTTTTGAGATTAAATCATCTAGATTTCGAGTGCCCACAATTGACTGCTACTATAGCAGTTTTTATCTGTTTAGCAATCAAAGCGATCCATTTGGAGGCTGTTACAGGATTAACTACGGAACATTTTTTTTGGACACTGCAAAGCTTTATTGGACGTCGAGGTTTATGTCAGCACATGTATAGTGATTGTGGCACAAACTTTACTGGACAGGTAAAGAACTTAGAAATTGGCAACTCAACTTTCAACAGAATGTATGAAGCAAAATTGTTGCTGAACCAGTAACTAAAAATATTCAATGGCACTTCAACCCCCCGCATAGTCGAAATTTTGGTGGAATTTGGGAAGCTAATGTCAAGGCTGTCAAATCTCATCTTTATCGCACATTTACCGGAATTCGAATGACTTATGTACAACTGTCGACGGTTCTTGCTCAAATTGAATCAAGTTTGAACTCAAAACCGCACAGTTTTTAATAGGCGACTCAATGTTGGCTTTACAAGAGCCAATGAAGAATAACTGCACATTGCATCTTTATCGCACATTTACCGGAATTCGAATGACTTATGAACAACTGTCGACGGTTCTTGCTCAAATTGAATCAAGTTTGAACTCAAAACCGCACACTTTTTAATAGGCGACTCAATGTTGGCTTTACAAGAGCCAATGAAGAATAACTGCACATAACCAACTAGATTTCTTGAATGTCAAAGAATGGTACGACAATTTTGGAAACAATGGAGTAACGATTGGCTTTCTCATCTTCAATCTCGACCTAAATGTCGGCATGATATAAACAATTTGGAAGTCAACGAAATTGTCATAATCAAGGATGATCGCTTAACTATAAAACAAATGGAAATTAGGTAGAATAATTGAAGTACATCCAGTTACGGATAATTTAGTTAGAATTGTGACTGTTAAAACTGCCTCCAGTATTTACGAGCGTTCAATTTCTAAAATTTGTAAATTACCTTTGCCAAGGCATTCGGAAATGGACTTCTTACCGCAACAGAATACCCCTTAATGCACCTTGATTTGAGCACTTACATATCGTAGCAAACATTCTATCTCTTTTCAGTTTTCATCATGGATCTAAGGAAATGATTTTAATACTGGTTCCAGTATTGGAGACGGCATGTACGGTTTCGTATAAGAGAATGAGAGATCACAAATTTACCTTAAAACACAAGAGCATAACTGTCAAATTGAAGTCGTGATCACTAAGCACATTCGCAGCAACAAGAAGAGAAAGAATCTGCAATTTAACCTGAACGAAAGTGGTTCCTGTGCGTGCTGGTAGAGATAATTAACTCGAATTGCATAAATTAATTAAATTATCACTTAAACCTCCATACTAAGATCGATGAAAATTTTTCATATCAAAAAAACTTCATATAAAAAAACGTTGTCAAACGACAATCAAAAACTTTCGGGTCGAACTGTTTTTCATCGAGTACTCGGATAACAAAAACGTTTGCTACTGAAAACACTTCATATACTCAAAAAACAGGTGACAAACAGTGTGACCTTTTGCATCTCCGTCAGAAAAACCCAAAGAAAAATCAAAATGTGTGTACTTTTCACCTAATAAATATCTGATTTTAGTATTTCATTTTGATTTGGGAACACTGTTTTTCTTTATCGATTGTTTGACATAGCAGAAATAATTAATAATTTCATCATCAAAAATGTTCATCGATCTCAGTATTGGGTTTAAAGCTAAAAATTCGTATTTAGTGTTCATATTAAAGAAAACGTCCCCACAGCAGTTCGCTCATCATTGACATTCGGTACAACTAAGCGAATGACACAACAGAAAGAGAGCATAGAGAGAAGAGAGAGTATAAAGAGAAAAATAATGTGCTTCACACATACATATGCATAGATTGCAGTTATTCGTATGTACCTATGTATGTAAGTTGAGTGAATTAAGGGGCGCTAATCGGCTATTAATGTGCTTAAAACTTTCAGACAAACTGATAATACCATTTAGCACCTTGTGCAGTAGTTTAAAAACGAGTATTTGGTTGTGTAACGTACATGCGCTTAAGAAAAAGCGTTGATTTCGAACCCACAGACAGATACTTCAATTTATTTTATTTTTAAACAGCAAAACTCTCAAGAGGAGCACAAAAAAGCGCAACAAAAGTTACTTAAGGATATAGCATCCAGCACAGCCACCTTTCAATCCGAATTGCTGGGATTCCTACGCGGATATAACCATTAGAATTTAATTAAAAATAAAAATTCTTGTGCCTTTAAATGATTTTTGTAATGTTCGTTTCTATTACTAACAAATTTAGCTAAAAAAGGTCTAATTTCTCCTCCACGTTGATTATAATCTAAAGAACTATTGCTTCGGTGTGGCTGTTCACGGAGCTCATTTCTAGCGATTTTCCAATTACTTTTTATGGCGCAGTTATGAGCATTTAAAATATGCAATATGCAGCAAGTCGTGACAATGACGTCGTTTTGGATGTTTTTGGATGGCTATCAAGCCCTTTAAATATGCTAATATTTTGCTAATACATATTCGATTCTTGGTTTACAAGTGAGTCATGTGCCATGTACGTATTGGTACCAACAAATGTAAATAATTCGTTGTCATCGTCGAACTCTTTATTTTGTTCTTTGTCATCAAAAGTTGTTGCAATATATTCTGCTGTTGATGTGCAATGGGTGAAACGATCGCAAATTTTTTTTTTCAAAAACATTTTCTTATTGTTTTTCACAACAGATTGGCAGCAGCAGTCATGACAGATGTAAGATGTTGGCAATGTGATCACAGTTTCACATCTTCAATAAATACTACGCGTTCCCAAAAAGTGTACTAAGTGTGAATAGCCTATACGGTTTTTCCGTGCAGAAACTTCCTCATCAATTCTAATATCTGATAACAACCCTCTTTTAACAACCTGCTACAAATTGGGAATTGGAATATGCATCGATACCAGAAAACGATTTTTTTAATACATTTTATTTATGCAAAATTATGAATGAAAATTGTTAGTATGTAATAAAACGTAGATAAATATGAAAAGACAATTATTTTTCGACTTTTCATGTTTCAGTAAACAATGCTTGCGCAATATCCAAAACTCTGAACAGACGGCCATTTTTATGGTTTGGGTGGCAACTTTGAACAACAACAACAAATGGCGCAAGTAGAAACATTTTTCATAAAAAATATACATTTAAGCGAAATGATGAATGCAAATTGTAAATGAATAATAAAACGTAAACTCTAATGAAAAGACAATTTTTTCTTCTTTGTTTTAAATCTATTTCCAGTCATATTTAAATTCATTCAATTATTCAATTTCCAAATACATAAATGTGAGCAATGAAGCGACGGTACCATTCGTTCCAATTCAATCAAAAGGGGTTCTTTTTGAAATGGTAATTATAGCTAGGCTACTACGGTACCCAATGTTTAGCTGACATTTAGACCTATCGAATGACATACCCATCATAGATATTTACTGTTGGGTTTAGTCAACATTTTAAAAAAGCGTCGCTTTTTTTTAACTTTTCATGTTTCAGTAAACAATGCTTGCGCAATATACAAACATTGCGTCTGTACAAAGATCTCTGAACAGACGGTCATTTTTATGGTTTGGGTAGCAACTTTGAACATTTTTTTTTTATATATTTTATATCATAAGCTTTATAAAAAAAAAAAAATTGTATATTTTATACCATAAGCACTATAAAAAATAAAATGAAGATTTTTTTTTACTCAAAATATGCATATATTTTGTACCAGCTGATCCACCGCAAGTTGAACTCCCGAAAAAAGATTATCACACAGGGGGTCAATATTAATCGCAAACAAGAAGCGTTTGGAAATCACAGGCAGACACTTTTATATTATTTATTTTAGGGGAGGATTCAAAAGGTTACTTGGGAGGAACTCTCCAACTCCAATGAATATAATTGAAAGTGCCACCGAAAAATATAATCATCGGTAGGAAAACTCGTCAGCAACTTAAATCAAACGACGGGTGCTAAAGGCGGTACTACGTGGCGTGATGTATTGCTGTTTTTCTTATAATAATTTCTACTACATTATTCAATACTTAGCACTTTTGATGCCTTGCAAGACAAAAATTTTAATTTTGTATTTATTATTCTAATTTGTACATGAAATTATAATAAAGTATTTGTAGAATAAATAAAAGGCGTCTTATGTAATATTTATATAAAAAAAAATTAAACACAATATTTATTATTTGATATTTTTATTAAAGATCAAAAATAATTATTATTGTTTCATTTTTATTTTAATGATTATAAATATTTGATAAATTTCTTCCAGAACGAAAATCCACAATTAATATGCTTCTATCATGTTCGTTTAATGTTTTTTAAACTGAATATTGCATAAAAATCACTATTTTTTAATATGGTATTTTATTTACCTGTCCCATTGTACATTTTTATTTTGTTTTGCTTCTTTTTTCTTGCATTCGAAGTTCATAAAAAATTCCCTCTCAAAAAAATCCTCTCGTATTCTGTTGTTGCTATTTTGGGAAATTTTAAACAAAAAATTGCAGTTTCAACACAAAATATTTTCTAAACCAAACAATAAAGATCTATGATGGGTATGTCATTCGATAGGTCTAAATTTCAGATAAACGTTGGTGCCTTAGTGGCCTAGCTATGATTACCATTCCAAAAAGAATAGTATCGTCGCTTGATTGGATACATTTACATATTTTGGCCACTTTTTTAAATTGAATATAACTGGAAATAGATTTAAAGCACAGAATAAACAACTCTCTTTTCATTTCCATTTACGTTTTTTTACAGAATAACAAATTTGCATAAATACTATCTATTAAAAAAATCGGTTTTTGGTATCGATACATGTTCCAATTCCCAATTTGTAGCGGGTTGTTAAAAAAGGGTTGTTACCTGCACGAGCGATAATAACTTCACTCTAATTCTAATATCTTTGTGAGATGTTCCTATCCCGTATTGTTACACTTGATACTTTTCAAGTACATCACTAATATTTTGTCATTCACAACGAAAACAAAATTTTTTTTGAGAAAATGAATGGCAAAACTAATTATCTCAATTGAATAAAAGGCGGCAAAATTAAAAATGCAAATATAATAAACAAATTGGTCTACAACTTAACAAACACTAGCTAAAATAATATAGAAGATGGGTATGTTGGTTATCTCGATGCCATGATTCGAGTGTGATGCTTTCTGCTTACTGATCCTATTTCCTCTTTGATAGTGCGGATGTTAAGATCTCGATGTATATCTGTGTTGGAGATATACCATTCAGCTCCTGTTATTTGTCGTAGTATTTTTGACTGTTGTATAATGTTGATATTTTTGATGTGCCCCATATCTGAAGTCCGTAAGTCCAAATTGGTTTTATTATGCTTTTATTTGATAATTTAGATTTTTTGTTAATAAACCAGTACAGTTGTCGACATTTCTCTGATTTCACTTTTTCTCAATATGTAATTTCCAGCTCAGTTTACTGTCCAAATTTATTCCTATTCCTTTATTCCTTCCTGATTTTTCTATGGGTAGGTCTATATTTTTTATTTTGAGGGCGGTCGGCAATACAAACCGTCTAGTTGTAAAGATAATTTGTGTGGTCTTACTTTCGTTAATTTTTATAGCCCACGTACTAAACCAGGCTATGTTGTTGTCTAGTATACTTTGGAGTTTTTGGGAAGCTACATTTATGTCATTGTATGCATAAAACACAATTGTATCATCTGCAAAACTTGCAATCATAGAAGACGGCTCCTCGGGCTTTGGTAAATCTTGAGTGAAAAGTAAATAAAGAAGGGGTTCCAACACACTGCCTTGGGGTATTATTGCATTAATCTGTCTATTTCAAGAGAAAGCGTCTTTAACTTTTACATAGAAGTGCCTATCTGATAAGTAAATCTTTAGCAGTAGGTAGAAGTCATGCGGAAGTAGTGATTTTAGTTTGAATAATAATCTCTTATGCCATACCTTGTCAACAGCCTTTTCTACATCGAGAAAAATTCCTATGCAAAATTTCTTATCTTCAAGGTCTGTTGAAATTTTATTAACTACCCTATGTATTTGTTCAATTGTTGAGTGTTGTTTTTTGAATCCAAACTGATGGTCAGGTATAATGAAGCTATTTTCAAGTATGGGTTGTAATCTTTCTTTTGAGTATTCTTTCAAACAACTTTGATAAAATCGGCAAAAGGCTTATCGGTCTATATGAAGCTGAATTTGTGGCATTTTTGCCAGGCTTATTTATAGCTATGACTTCTGCTACCTTCCATGTCTTTGGAAAACATTGAACAGATTTGAACAAATTTCGGAGATAGCGTATAGCTTTCGATGGAAGTTCCTTAAGCAGCTTTCCAGTTATCATATCCGGCCGATTTTTTTACTTTAGTTTTATCAATAGCTTTTCTAATCTAATTGTCAGTTACACATCGGATTGGAAGGTTGCAAAAGGAGCAGCTTGATGAATCTGCGATATGGTCGTAATTTTGTGGATTGTTCATAAAAGTTTTTTGATAAAAGTCAGCAAGGACTGAAGATTTTTCAAAATCTGTTTTGGCCCAAGTGCTATCTGGCTTCTTTAATGGTGGGGTGTGTGTGGTGGTTCTACTTAATTTACTAGTAGCCTTCCAAAGAGAGAAATTAACGTCTATGGTTGGAGTCAGGTGAGTTAGATATTTTTCTATACTTTTATTTGCATTTCGCTTAAGAGGTTCTTTAAGTTCTTTAATCGCTCTATTAAGTTTCATTTTATTTTCGGGACATCTTGATGTCGAATGGATGCGGGTGTATACTTGGCAGTCTCTTTTTGAGTTAATATAGGGGTAGAACTAAGAGCTGATTCAGCTACGGTGTCATTAAAATTTTTTTCAGAACTTTCAATATCATTTGGACATTTTATAGAAATTCTTTATATGCTTGCCAGTCGGTCTTAGGGTTATAGAGGGTTGGCTTCGGTTTTTCTGTAGCAAGAGAAGTTAAGTAATCAAGTTGAATTGGAGAGTGGCCAGAAGACAATTCAAAACGTGATTCGAGGAGTATTTCACCTTTTTTGTTTGTAAGCCGGGAGCCCCATGCTCTATGCTTTGCATTGAAATCACCTGCAGCTATGAATTTAGGACCTAAAGATTTAAAGTAGCTGTTATATTGGGATAGAGTGACTTTGTGTTGTGAGGGACTATAGAAGGCGGAAATAGTCAGGGGACCAAACGGATCAAATAAATAAATAGAAGTAGCTTGGATATAATCGAAGCTGTACTTTTTAGTTTCATTAAATTTAATTAAAATTTTATTTCAGATTTTGCTGAGTACATATCCGATGATTCGATTGAGTTCGACACGAACACATCATGCTGCACCACTAGCACCGTGGCTGGAAATTTAAGCACTGATCGGCCTCTAGCCAAATGCTCCAAGGCGGATAACCAAACCGAGCTTTTCAATTTATGTCGTGAAAAACTTGAAGTCCAAAAACAGCAGCAAAAGTATCAAGAGGAGCACCAAGAAGCGCAACAAGAGCTACTCAAGGATATAGCATCCAATACAGCCGCTCTTTAATTTGAATTGCATAGATTCCTACGCGAAACTAACAAATTGCTTGTGATATGGTTGAAAGATTTTATAAGAACTTTCAAACGCTTCGTGACGTGTGCGTATTGGCACTCCTTCAAGCAACGCAAATTCAATTTCATACAAACTACCCGCAATGATCGACAACATGCCGATTTTGCTGCGATTGTCACTTTGTTACTTTGTTGTTGGTTGATTTTTTTTTCTTGCGCTGAAAGTTCTCTGAGCGAGTAAATTACCGCTTTGCAGACTGCGTTCTCTGATCGAGAAAAGCAGCAATTTGAAGACTGTGTGTATTTTGTTGTTATGCCCTAACTCGATGCCTCAATCGTTATCAAAAAATAGAAAATGCCAACTGACGCATTTCTATAGTTATCTGTGTCTGATAAGAGTATCAAAAGATACAAATAGACCAAAAGTAATGAAATGTTTGGATGGAAATTGGGAAAGTAAGAACCTTCCCAACGCACTAATTCACATGTGGCCAGGAAATGCTCTATTCCAAAAGTCATGTTTACTTTAAATGGTCCTTGTAGATCCCTAGACGGTCATTTACATGATATAGTGTTTAACATATACTGGTGTGTCACAGAAATCTCTTTTCACCCCAATTCCGACCCAAATCAATTTCGTAGGTGTCACAGAAAATCCCTTTTAGACTGTTTGTTGAAGATCTGAAATATCTGACGGTCCCATTCTCTAATGGTTTTTTAGAATGAAAATTGAGTAACCAGTAACTTTAGTAACACTCAGACAGACGTGCATTGCTATAGGGACTCCACTCACATTGGGTGTTGCTTGTTTCGATATGGATATTACAGACTTTGGCCAAAATTAATTATTTATTCACACTGTGTATGAAGAGTGTAATAAAGAAACAGCTGTATATAATTTACTTACCTTTACATTTATAATTTTGTTACGAATGAGCGATTGCAAAAAAACACATACTAATCGCACCAAACGAGATTGCATGTACTTGTCTTTTACAGTCTCGCATGTTGATATGCAATTGCTAATATATAAATGAATGAATTCCGTGGGAAGCGCTACAGAAGTAGTTAATCTAAAATAAAAACAAAAAAATTAAAAATATTTAATAATTCCTTGGCTAAACCATACAAATTATTTTATAGTCAGTATTATCAGAGGCGGTCTCTCGAGGGGGATGTGCTAAGAAATTGGATAGAACTACAGAATAAAAAGGACGTCCAAATTGTATTTGTTTAATACGGCCGGCAAAGTTTTCAGATAATAGAAGTAGTATGCTGGACGATATAATAAAAAGCAGTTTTCTTGAAAGCTTTGAATGCTGAAACAAATGAACTGAACTTCTCTCTTTGCTTAATTTTTGTATTGTAATTGCATTTTATTTTTGCATCGGGCAACATGGTGTATTGACTTTTTTTTTCTTTGTTTATACACACATTGAAATTAATGAGTTAAAAAAAAAAACAAGAACGATTGGCGCATTTCGTACTCTAATACGTATTTTTGGTTTTAAAATTAAAAAATAATAATATAAGAAAAAAACGTTATTTTTCAAAAAAAAAAAATTTTATTAAAAAATTGTATTAAAAGATTAAATACAGTTAATTTGTACGCGAACCACACTAATCTAAAAATTTAAGTTTGGGTGTTCTATCTTTTATAGTGCTACTGACAGAGCCCTGGCAGAGCTCAAGATCAATATCCAACTTGAAATAGCCACTTTACAGCCCAAAACATTTTAAAAAGTGATGGAAAGTCTCGAAAAAGGAAGCGCCCTGCGCGATATTATTTTTAAAATGATTAAAACAAATTTCGAAGGACCAAAAGAAACGAACCAACACTTTTTCTAGTTATTGAAAGAGGCAAGGGTGAGGTTAAGTTAAGTTAAGTGGGCACCTACTGTACTTTTTTTGATATTCATTTATCAATTCTGGCGTTTTGCCCAATATGTATTAGCAGTTTTTGTAGTTCCCTGCGTTAATAGATACTAGCAGTTTGTGTGTGTGTGTGAGAGAGAGTGTGAAACACATTTCACACGAGAGTATTTTTTCTGTATTTGGCAAATTTGGCAAGGAACAAGCAAGAGAGCAAGTGAAAAACGCCTCCACCGCTTCGGACTTATCTGTGAAAGGAGAAGGTATATACGTATCTAAAATCAGGATTATTTCCAATGAACACCAGTTCCAACATCAGTTCCACCAACAAAGTGATCCACAAAGAACTCGGGGTACCTTGGGTTCATCAGGAAGTTGCAAGACTAAACCAAAAACCTTCTAATTCCTATTCCCTAACGGCTCCGCCAACGCGTTGTCAATACGCGTTAAAAATAATAGTGATGTCCTAATTGCAGCAGTGCAAGAAACCAAGGTCACAATCTCATGTCGTCTTGCTTCTCTAGCTGACTTCAATATAGTCCAACATGACAGAGACAGGAACTGTGGAGGAGATCTGGCATTCATCGTTAATCATACGGTGAATTTCAGACCTTTTTTACTGCCTTCTGCCGATCGATTTATTTCTAGAGACATAATGTCTGGCTGTGAAGTCCGGAGATTGAGTTTGTGAACTTATATCTGCTACCAGTCAACAGCTGCGATCCTGCGTATCGTTCGATCTTGAGCCATGCGTTGCAAGGGAATCTTCGAGTTATTCTTGGTGATATCAATGCATACCGTGAGATGTGGTTCACGGAACTGGGAAATCCTTCAAAGGGGAATAAGTGTTGCGGAGGTAATAAACTACTGCTAGCTCTCCTGATATAACTGTCATCAATAACTCACTTGTTCTGTACACCGAATGGTCGATTGAATTTACACCATATTCCTTTTGTGGTTAACATTACTTGTCCTAAAGACTTTATTGAGTCCTATCGTCGAGTCTTTCTTAACTATGATAAGGTAGATTGGTTGGAGTTTACCCACTATATTATGTAATCGTTCAACGATCTCTTGCCTCCCAGTGACGTTAGCGTGGGTGAGAGAATTCTTAGAGAAACGATCACCAAAGCTGGAAGTTGGCATATTCCTGCAGGAACGTTTCTTAGTAATGAAACTCGTAACAGCCGTATTGCCTCGTAATCTCAATGTGAATAATCTCATTGTGGAGCATAGGAAGGCAAAATGGTTGAAACACTTGGGTAACTGTGACTCGGGTTCACAAGATCTGTGGAACACTATTAAAAACTCTCTGGCGGTCCTCAAAGTAGAGCTCTTGTATCCATCAAATTCAAGGGAACGCAAAGATGTGTGCACTCTAAATCTCCAGACAGTTCATGCAACACCCTTCTCAGCAGAATAGGTTAAAGCGTAAATCGATATGTCATATTTGAATGAAAAAAGGACATGAGGATTTAGAAGAGTTTACATGTGAGATTTCTGCTACCATTGGGAAAGCAAAATCATCCGAATCAATCGGCCCGGACGACAATTCAATGCTGATGGAGAAGCACCTCGGACTTATAGTAGCAGAATATCTTACCTACGTATTGAATTTCTCTATTTCCCAACTAATTGTCATATACGTATGGAAGGTAGCAAGGATTGTACCTCTTTTGAAACTTGGCAGTGATTCTGAACTTGGGTCCTCTTAGAGGCCCATTTCAATTTTCTCACCTATTGCGAAAGTTTGAAATCATTATTATTACTATCGATGACAGAACATTGTCTATAAGCGGATCACTAGCATGGTTTCAGAAAAGGTCGCAGACGACTATAGAATTAAGCGAAACAACCACTTTTATCGCTGATGGATTCTACAGACGAAGATGTACGATGGTGGCTTTAGACTTGAATAAGGCATTTGATACTTTTGTTCACGCAATCTTGTTTCAAGACCAGAATTCCACCTCACTACCTGGCAAAACAAAACTCACATAGGTGTCCACCAGAGAGCTACAAAATTCACTTTTTTCTTGACTTACTCATTCGCAAAAATTCTTACTCAATTCCACTCACTGAACGAAACACAGAGTTGAATAAAAATCAGCTCATGCTGACGAACACATCAATTGTGTATATGCACAGCCTTAGGTACGAAATGTTTTGCTCACGATGAATCACTCAACGAAACGAATCACTCAACTGGTGTACATGCACAACGGTTTTTTATGATTTTGTAGCCGAGCTTCGGCCTTCATGCATAAGCGCACACAGCGTGTATTTGTGTCTGCTTAAGCGTCTAGCGACAAACCGCATGTTTTTGTTTTCTGTTTCACCTTCTTCCTCCTTCACAGCGCCGCTGACTTCGCACATGCACAAACTCATACGAGTTGATTTTTGCCTTTTGAAGCCAGTGTGAACGGTTTGAACACGAGCATGAATAAACTCAGAGAGCAAAAAATATTGGCACATTTGTCTGATTTTAAATCAACAGTGAAAACGGGTGCGTATGTATGTTTGATCGGTTAAGACAAATGGCTCGTTTATTCGGCTATTCGTGTTTGAACGTTTTTACAATGACGCCAAGCCATTCTCTGGTGCCCACTATTCGATGTAGTTTAGTGTGCGCCCGCGCCAGCCGCTGGCAATACGGAGCTTTTTCAGATCATCATAGACCTGATCTTGCTAACTTTACCACGGACGCCGTCCACCAATCAAGTTCAGGTTTCCGTCGTGGTTCATATGGGCCTAAAAATCGTCGCCAACTCTAACAGGACCAAAAATCCTACAAAGAATTTTTCTCTCGAACACTCCTAAAGAGGTATCCGTTGATGTCAGGGTCCATAATTCATGCGCCATATAGCAGTATCGGGATTATCAGTTTCTTATATATTTTTGTCTTCGAATTTCGAGAGAAGGGTCTACTTCTTTTCTTGCTGGATGTACTCCGTTAAGATATAAAAAGTAGTACGATAAAAGAGGTTATTTCCTACTCAGAAGACGCTTTGGGTGTGATAGCGTCATTATGCAATGACGAACGATCTTTGCTGGGATACCAAGTTCAGATAACATACCAACTCTTGAATAATTCACCGGCGGCTCATCGGAGCTTTTCGCTTTGGTATTCTTCAGCTGCGCCCCTAAGTAGAATAGAGAAGTGACTTCCCCATAGTCCCCAGACTTCCATTATTGTCCTCGCAGAAAAAAACGTTCGCGCTTAAAACCTTCGGTCAGACGCATGACCTTTTCATAAAAATTTCGAGCTTCATTTCTTCTATCACATAACACCGTAGCGTTCGTCACAGGTCTGGTGTACCCAATGACTTCCTCGGCAGACATATCCCTGAAGTGAGAGATGTCTCCATAGCTCACCTATATATGCAGATGCCGGAGGACTCTCGGAACAGTTGAGTATGGCCAAAAAGACTAAGGCGGTCGGTTGTGATAGCAGCTTACCGACTTCTAGCTTTCGTTGAGTGTTGGGCTGAGCCTGGTGCGTACCTTGGCTGCTACAAGGTAGTGGTCCAAGCCGATGTTTACCGTTCGCAGATTCAACACCCTCGATGAGTGCCAATTTGAAATTGATTTCGTGTGTTTTGATAGTTACTGCGCCAAGTACCCTTCTGTATGTTAAGGTGGGGAATTCTGGTGCAATTCTGTGATTGGGGCAGTGCTCGTAGAGACGTTCGTAAAATTCATCTTTGACCGCATCGTCTGCGACTTTCGTCGGGGCGTGTGCACAAATCAGGCTAATGTAGAAGTCTTGATACGTATGGCGGCCAATCGCTCGTCCACAGGTAAGCAACTGGAGACAAGTTAATGTAAATCCTACTAACCACGAAACCGAATACAAATCCGTGCGCCGTCGCATGGCAAATATAATAAATGTGACTGGATGGCTTTTTTGAGCAGCCATGTTCCATCCATCGCATTTCCTCTATTACGGTGATGCCAGTGATTAATTTTGTTAGCGCATGGAGCATCGGGATATCTGCACCAGCCCTATGGAAGGACAGCTGCACATATGTAAATCATGGTCCTTAAATAATTTGCGGGGGTCGTCATCAAAGGGAAATTGTATCCGAGGCTTCCTTTGTGTCTTCACTGGTAAAGGTTGTTTTGCGGAAGTAGGAAAAAAAACCCAGCGCAATAACCCCTAATTAAGGGGAGTGGTTACCTTCTCACAATTTGCTCGCCACGGTGGTTCCGTGGCTTACACAGAGGATATGTGACCAAAAGGACTTATGTGAGCTGCTTGGGCAGTTTGCAAAACAGTCTTAATTTGGCCGCTCCCAAAACAATGGCCAAATAACTTTCCACTTCTGCAAACGACCCCATCCCCCAAAACAAAAGACTGGGTTATAAACTATCTTAATGGTATGATGGCATACTTTGAGTTCAGATGGTGCGGTCGGGATATCGAAAGCTAATGATAGGTGTGCCGCAGGGTGGAGTTTTCTGCCTCTCTTATTAAACCTGTATTTGGCAAAGATGCCTACCTCCTCCCTATATAAAATTTGTAACCTATTCGATGACGTCAGGGCTAGATGTTGATGAATTTTGTACAAAAATTATATCTGTTTACAAAATTTAAAAATTTTTCAATGCCCGCAAGCTCAAGCTCTCAACTCATAAGTCGCCGGCTTCCATATTCACCTCCTGGATGGCAATGCATGGAAAGAGACCAGAAAAGTGCTCTGAAGAATGCTACTGGTTGTTTCAATAATCGCAATCATGACACCCTCACGAGATTAGTTCCAACTCGTATTAGGAATGACATCAGAAGATACAAAACGGGTATATCTCGATTTACACCTCAAGATCATATAGAGTGCATTTATATATCCGAAAGGGCTCAATTTAACAAAGTTGCAGTTGTACAGTCAATAAACTCTCTCTGGGACAATATTGTGCTTGGCGCACGCCGCCACCTACTAATGAGAGCGAAATTTCTCCCAGGTAAAACCAGGACTAAATTAACACAATAAGATGTTGGAGCAACAATCTTGAGTTTTACAATGATTGCTGTTCTGAGTGTGGTCAATCCTAACACAACACGATTCACCTTTTCAACTGCCCGTCCCATCCGATGCAATTGAGCCCTGTGAATCTATAAATACATTCAATTGTGGTAGCCTCGTTAAAGGGACTTTTGGTTTATTTTTCTCTTATATTACTTATTACTATTACTCTGCACAATCTTATCATGTTATATAATTAATTGTATATCGATCCTTGTACAGCTAAATAAAAAGCTGTAACAGCAACAACCATGATCCCAGCAAATTACAAAGATGTGGTTTTGAATGACGGAATAAGAAGTGTTGCTGCGTAAAAAGAAAAGCAATACATACATATGTACATATATTTTAATTGCCACATACTTACACATACGTGGCAAATGCCAACTAACACTCGCAGACACAGCCATACACATATCTCTTGTACATTTATTAAATTGCACAGAATTTGGTACTATTTTTTTTTTTTATTTGCTTTGATGTCGTTTTGTTGAGATTTCTGTGTGCCTCTAAGTACAGATTATTTATGTATCTGTATATATATCAGATCTCCCAATAATTGGTCTCTCTCGTGCTTGTTGTCAGGAAAAAAACAACTTGTCCACTGACACTATGCGAAACTGTCGTGAAAAAACCCTCAAAATTCGTTCTTTTTTGGCTTGCTCTTCGCTCAATCGACGAGCGTTTTTATTCGCTCGCTCGGCTCATGTGATCAGTTGAGACCCTTTACTTCGTAAAAACTCGGCAAACGGTCTTCTGAGCATGTATGTGTGTTGCGCGTGTGGATAGGTAAACATTTACAGCCACTGGCTATGCACACAAATGAGCGCAAAATCCTCTTTAATTCTTTGCCGTGACGAAATATTGAAGGCAACAACATAAGGGAAACGCAACAACAAAAATAAAGACCTTTTTTGCGGAATCTTTGCTGAATCTTTTACTGACTCTCAGTAGCTGACCGACGAACGGTTCTGTCCGTATCGAGCGGTCAGTAAGAGACCGATTCGTGTGTTACGCTCAACCCCAAACCCGAGAGCGAGAACACGAACGAAACGAAAAAGAGGGTTTGCTGTTCAGACACTGAGCGATTCCGGTCACAAAATGTCACAAAATATGCAAGGAAAACGAAAGAAATAAAAATCTGAAGGAAAATACCAACTTCAATTTGTAGAACTTTCACGAATAGTTTTATTATTATTTTTTTTTTTATGAGCGCTTAGTTTTACATGTATGTACCCTTGCTCGAAAAAGTCTACGAGTTTCGTCAAACATTTTGCCTTCCATTTTATGTAACTAAGTCATGCAGGTGTCATTTAGGTATCAGTGACACACTGTGTGTCAGAGTTGAAAGAAAGCTTAAGAAATTTTCTTTTTTTCTTAAAAATGTTAATGGAAAATAAGTCCTCCTTTAGCGTCGATGGCCTTCTGCAATCGGCGTAGTACTCATTTTACCAAATTCATGATAGTACTTGACCAAACATTCTCAATTTTCTATTTTATTTAAATCGGGACTTTGAGGTGCAAAATACCTATACATATAATATATTTATTTGTGTTGTGGTCATTTATTTGGTTGTGACATGAACAATTTCAAACCAAACCAGCGTACGCTGCTCCGACCCCCTTTTGTTGCACCCCCAATTATTCCAGAAAATCTCATTTTAGAAGGTGGGGGCGTAACACCAGCCATTTTTTTCCATATTAAATATCGAAAAACAAATTTTGCAACAATCAAATAATGTTGTTATTTAGATCTGCCGAATTTGGCTTCACTCGTTTATGCGGGGGCATGGCACCACCAAATGACATATAGCCAGAAACCTTCTTCTGATCGATATTAGCACACTCTACTTATTTCATAACGTTCAGTCAAGTCATTCAAAAGTTACACGACAACTAACAGCGATTATAAATGAAACTACAATGAAACTTATAAATTCATGAACTCAAGGGCAATTATTTGAAAACAAAAAAATTTTGCAATTTGCGATAAATAGAATAAATTATACCAACTCGTACATGAACAAGAAGGAACGGTGCAATTGAGTGAGCTCGATTTTGACAAACTCTGCAACTTGTTTAAGGCTTTGTTGGGCTATAGATTTGGATATATTATTAAGATACACAAAATTTGGTGTTTCTAGCATAATTAACAAATATAAAAAAATTTCTTACAAAAACTCATAAATAAGTTGCAGGTTTGTAGGGGTGCTACCCCTTATAGTGGGGCTGGCATGTTACTTTAACGGAAATATATAAACTCGAAGTATCTTAAAAATGAAAAAAAAAAAACAAAGAGAACAAGACGATACCAGTTTTATATACTAAGTTATTTTTTTTTTGCCTACACTTTATGAAAATGAACTGAAATAATTTTTTAATCATTGTTAAAATCACACAGAAATAAATTAATAAAAATATTTCGTTATAAAAAATGGTTGTCTGTAAAGTCGGTTTACGGACTATAATTTTACGTGATGTCATAATTGAATTATTATCACTGAATTATCATTATTTTGTATAATACAAAGGAGGAGTTAATTGAAAATTACAATTTTTTCAATAAATTCACATTTATTTGCACTCGTTAATTAAAATATTTTTAATTAACGATATTTTTAAATACTTAAATTATACAGATTAATTACAAGTAACAATGTGCTATTAACAATTGTTCGTTTTGACTTCGTGCCTGTTGATGTCTGCTTCGATCACAATACTCACTCTGTGTATTTATTATATTTGTTTGACTAGCTGTACCCTGGCAGACGTCGTTCTGCCTTCCCCGTGCCTCTCCTTTCCAAGCCACTCCTTCCCCCTGTCCCTACTACTATAAATGTATGCTGCGAGAGAAAGAGATAAAATTCGTTTGTATATAGTTTGGCGTTGCCGGCATCAAACACAAAAAAAATTGAATTTTTAAATATTTCAATTAAATACAACTATAAATAAATATAACTCGTTCATATTTAATCGCTGTATCTCGCCCCCTCACGCTGGCATTTACATTAGTGAGCTCCAACTCAAACTCTCTCTCGCTCTTCCTGCTTTGTGTTGCTTATATTAGTTCCTAGTTCTTTAACTCTGTAATACGTTTTTGGCGTTGCTTGCTAAAGTGCGACTGCGTTAATTCGTATAGCAGTAAGCAGTTTTCTAAGTTGCGAGTTCAAACCTTGGACGAACTCAGAAAAAAGATTTTATTGAAACAAACTTATTATAGGCTTACAATTTTATTTTCATATATTCTACTATGTGCATACTGCACCCCACCGCGCTCTAGATAACACTAATACGCAAACACACACACACATAACTATAGCTTTCACAAGCGAATGCAAGCAGAACGATTAGGGCGGTCGTGCCTGTCTATCGCTTGTTCAGGCGGAACGTCAGAAATGGGCATGGCCTTTTCGCGTAAATCGATTTAATAGACGTTATCACATCAAAAAATACTTTTGTACTAACCATACAATATAAAGAAGTCATTTCATACAAAGAAGCGTCACTTAAAATTTTGTTCACAACAGTTTTCATGCGCTCTTTTGCGCTCACAATTGAGAAAGAAAGAGAGCAATTACTGAGTAGACGATGCGACTGCTCTCAGAGTAGAGATGAGCTAGTCATTGACTTTTGAGTAGCAGTGATTATCGTGACTGCTACTTTCAAATCACCGTGATTTTGAACTGCCACTGCGATCGCTGGTAAAAATAACTATTTATTATATTAACACTGAACTAATTTCTTTTAAAATATTATTTTAATATACATTTATGTTTAACAATGATTATATGAATAAAAATCATTGTAAAATCATCATAAAATATATAAATGACATTTTCTGGAAATGATTCGCCTAAAATGGTAAAAAAAAAAACCATTCGAAAGTGTGGGAGAAGGTCGGAACCATGTGAATTGAGGAGGGAACATGGTATTTTAGGTAGTCACTTGATTTGTATATATTCCAATTGGCATATATTTACTACAATTCTTTGGGACTAATTCCAAACTACAGGAAACCGTCACCAGTTTCTGGAATATCTTCTTTCTGGTGCTATTTTATTGAGAGGATTGGCTTACAGTGGCATAAAAAACCAGAGGAGATTGTTGGTTATAGACTCAAGCATTGGGCTCCCGTAACAGAAGAAGTATTCCTTAACAAAATCTTGGGAATTGAGGCGGTATGATGGTATTTCAGAAAGTCATCGGTTTTGGATTTATTTCAGTGCCAACTATTGCAGATTTCATTTCCGATTCAAAAATTAACTGGATCACATATTTTTTTACATAGTTCTTCCCATGATTGATCAAGTTCACTTCTTCACTACAACTTTTAAGGACTAAGGCAATAATACATGAAACCGCAATTGTATGCTAAAAGAGTTCTGTTTTCATATTATTTTCTTGAGAGTATTGGATATAAAAAAAAAACCAAGAAAATATAAAGATACATTTAATTGTCCACTCCAGTGAAATAAACCAGATGCTAGCAGAGGTAAAAGCCAACCAAGCCAACCAATTGAATTCAAAACCACTGCTTCAATAGTACTACGTGGATGATACAATATATCAGTTGAGCGATAGTCAAATGCCTTTGATTCAATCACGGCGACTGAAAATCTCTAATATCATTTGCCACTTGCAATTGCAATTCGCGGTGAATACTACGTATATGATACAATAGGTATATCAGTTGAGCGATAGTCAGTGATTCAATCACGGCGACTGAAAATCACTAATATCAGTTGCCACATGATATTGTAAATCACGGCGTATCAGTAATATATCATGCATATCATAAATATCATAAAAGGAGCCTTGCTGTCCAAAGCCTATACCGGGCATATGATAAAGAGAATTTCCGCTATTTTTTCATTTCAAACGCACAGAATGTGTGTGAACCAAAAAACAACAAAGTGCATGCATTCAAAAGTAAAAAAAAGATATGTACATGTGCAAAGTAAACAAAGCACGCACACAAACTTGCTGGACAGCACGGTCTTAGAGCATTACTGCATGTTTTGGTATGTGTGTTTTGTACACACATACATATATTTATGCATGTTTTTTTTTTATTTCATTTACTTGAGCTGGTCGCAAGCCGTCGGATTTTTTTCAATTGATATATGTACATATGTATGTATGTAAGATTTTTAGCAAGTGTATATGTGTGTTGATATGTATTTAAAAGGCAGAAGGCGTTTTTAGACACTTATTTAATTATTAGCAAATCAGTCAACGATTTTTAAACTATTATTATTTATCATGGGACTTTGATTTTACTCTCATAATATACCAATAATCATTATAATAAGATATTAATTTTCGACAAAGGTTGCTAAGGAAGTTTATCGCTGAACAAAAAAAAAAAAACAATGCATTTAATAGCTATGAGTTTTGACATTGAGCAGGATATTATTAGTTAACTTAGGAATAATGAAATTCAAAATCGCCGCTCGAATTCGCTTCCGATTCAATATATTTAATCGGTACCCAGGGAACACCACTAGGAGGTGATGGGGTCATAAATTATAAGGATCATAAATGAAATTACTACTGACGTAGCCAAAACTTTTAGTATTGAGTATTAAATACTCAGAAGAACAATGTAATTAAGTAATCAGGCAGTTTCAACAGTTTAACGCATATTTCGCAGTCTGCAAGATAGTTACCCTGCATTTTCATTAAAAGTATCTTGAATATATAAATTGGTTGCTTCTAAATACAGTTCTAATTCTGACTCCTCGTCTGAGAAAATAGAATCACCAACATCTATAGTTTTCACCTCAGAAAACTCTTTAGATGTCGATTTATTTGTTAATCAACATAGTATCTTCATCAGGTGCACAGTTCCTAGATACTGTTGTTGATGTTGATGAAAATTTTCATCGACATTTTAGAAATAATTATAATAAATTCAAGCATTGTCGGATAATTATTTATAGCTGCGCGAGATCTTATTAAATCAAACAAATTTTCTAGAAGGTCTTGATTTAGCTTTGAAGTTTCAACAAAAAAAAAAAAACTTCATACCTTTCACTCCAAACACTTTGAGCCGAAGAAAAAATGTATGAAATGGTTAGAATCGTTCTATTAATGCAGTATACTTCGTCTGGATATTTGAATTCCTGTTTCCAATAGGTTTGTGTGGACAACATTGTTTTGTAATGCCACCAATATGTAATTTTATCGAATAAACCATGACTATTGGGCAGTCAAATAGTCTGTTTATTTTTTTAATAAATGTAGCCATAGCTTCAGCAATTTTCTTACAATAAAAACCGTCCAGAATGGATCATTTTCGCAGTGTTGCGGCGACAGACACTGTGGCTAAAAACTTGAGTGACATATTTAACTTTCATTTTTTCGAACGCATTTCGATTTATATGGCTCGGAGTCAATTTAGGGAAGAGTCGAGTTGAGTTTTTGGAATGGATGTTATAAAAATGTTATATAATTTTTCACGAAACTAAGTAGATCGATGGAAGGTTTCTGGCTTTATATCATTTGGAAAAAAAGACGGTGGTACACCCCTTTATTAAAGAACCACAAGACATATTTTAGCAACTATTTATTTGACGCAGATTAATGAGATTTGGTACATAGGTAAGGGCATCGGAAGAAATAACTACCACTGGGGAAAGTGGGCGATGTCACGCCCCAAAGTGAAAACGTCACATATCTGAAACAATTTTACACAGATGAAAAGGTTTTAGTACATAAGTACATATGTAAAAAAACGGGCAAAAATACGATCCACTGGATCGTAGCCGGTGCTACTCCTCCATATAAGAGAAAATAAGTAAGAATGAGGCAGTAGTGAGTTCACTACCTCGGGATAACCTGTCGCATTTCATACACTCATAAAGTAAATTTTTTAAACATAAAAACTAAAAATTGAAAAACGTGAAATTAAAGGATATAGCTGTAGTGTGGGCATGTCATCCAAAACTTTTTCTAAATTTGTTCTGCGTGCATATCAAGAAAATCTTTAAATCCAAGTTTGGAAGCTCTATTTTTTACCGTATTCGAGATCTTGTTGAAAAATTCGAAGAACTGACGGATAGACATAGTTAATCGAGTCGACTCTTGATGCTGATAGAGAATAAATACACTTTATAGGGTCTGCACAGGGTCTTCCTTCTGTCTGTTACATACATTTGCACAAATGTATGTAACAGGCCCTCTGCTTTTTTTTTTAAATAATGGTGGGTCTTTGTAAGGGATGCCCGAAAACTGGGTAGGACGCGGCCGTTATTATTTAGTTGTGAAGTTATAAAGATGTTTCCATCAAATTTCAAGACTTTGTCTATGTACTTTTTTTTTTATTTTTCCAAAAGTGTGTGCGGGGTTTGTATGGGTGCTATCCATAAAAAACGGCAGGGCATACGTATTGATATATATGTGAAGCATCAGTTCTTGAGAGGACTCCAAATTTTTATACAAAATTCCCAAAGGACGAGATGTGTCTGTATGGTGGCTGCCACTATAGGTGGGCGTAACACATTGATATGGATGCTCTAACAGCTTTCGATCAAAATACGCCTCTATATCCATATATTTCAAAAAGTGCTGCACAACAATGCGTAGCAACACACAGACGGATATTACTAGATCGACTCGTTTCGTCGAGCTGATCAAGAATATACAATATATACATTATGGTGTCTATGATGCAATACAAATTTTCTGACAACTGAAAATGCCATTTCACACTATGTGAGAATAGGTTAAAAAGTATTACAACTTTAGAATAAATGGTCTGATTTGCTTGTTCTGGGCTCTTCTCGATGTCAAAAAATAATGAGGGGTGATAGGCCCATACGATTTGACCAGTATTTCCGACTGGGTTGATACACCTACAAATACAATGTTATACAGGTATCGCATTTTGGATTTATTTAGGAAATTCTTCTTTGTTACTTAATAACTAAAAGGCAAATTTTATTTGTATTGAACTTACGTAAATCACGATAATTTACCTTATACATTTAAAGTTTGGACCAAAACTAATCTTAAACCTTAAACTAATCTATTATGCTCTAAATATATTCAGCTATATTCTCTTGTTAGTAAACCTACATATATATTAAAGATTACCTGTTCACAACTTCCATCGAATGCAAAGTAATGTCCATTTTAACGAGTATGTGAAAGTACTCAGTTATATCTGTTATACGCATTAGCCGGAGTAATATCTCGATTGATATTAAAGGATTATTTTCAACAAGTTGAGGAAGCTGTAAGAAAATTACTGAAATTATAAGATTTTAGAAGTGGGTCAAAGTCATTTGTACCTTAGCGGGCGTTAGTCCATATTGGTGTACAATATTTTTGTGCCGCATAAGATCATCGAAAAGGATTTGCTGATCTTGAAGACTTAGTGGTTGCATAAATGCTTGCTCAATGAGATGTTTTGTGTTTGGAGCTATATAGTTTGATCTGTCGTATAGAATTTGGTGGCACCCATTATTCGTGATGTCAAACCACAACAATTCATCCTCAAAATCCATTAGTGGTGGGGCAATTGATAGAAATTTTGATGCATGAGCGCAATCTACCCGGTTTAATTCGTCCATTGACATTTATTGAAATGTTTTAATTGAATAAATGACTAAATTCATTTGTTTACAATATATGTAAAAGAATATGCGAAAATCACTAATAGTATAAAAGCAAATATTTTAGTGGTGAGTTTTAAGTCACATTGTTATCGATTATTTTTAATGCAAAATCATATCACTGAGCTGTCAGACCTAATATTAGTATTAAAGATTAAATGCATGCTACCGAACGTCCACCCTTAAAAAAAGTATAATATTCTTTTTTTCAAATTCCACTATAGTTTTCTTAAATAAGTTAAAAGTTTCATAAACCACGTCATATCGATTAAATTTTAAAAGCCGATAGCTGCTATGTTGGTCGTTAAGCACATCTGCAGTAAATAATATACGTCTTTTGGTTATTTTTTAGTACTTTTTCATGTTCATTTATAAAGAAGAAGAAAAGACAAAGTTGTGAAGAGTTTTTTTTTTATAGTTGCAACAAACACTAAATAAATGGATCGGAAGCCAACTGTTTCGAATCGAGGACAGAAAAAGATACCATCCCACCATGGTGGTGAGCTATTTCCACTAGGAACCAAGAGCACCCGTGATGAAGCAAAATCAAAAATAATACCAGCGAAAAATGTGCCTGTAGCTTCGTCTACAGACCGAAAGCGTGAGGCATCATCAAATATTGGCAATGCTAGCAAAAGACTGCGAATAAGCCTTAAAGAAGAGGCTTCTGTTGGTAGTAGTACCAATCATTATGAGCTCTGGGAACAGTTTGCAAGAGATTGCGATCCGGTCGAAATAATTGGATCGATCTATTCGGCGATTGATCAAAATGATAACGAATCCATAATTCAGTTGATTTGTGGTATATTAAAATCTGTTACTTCGTCAAACATCAGAAGTAAGGTTGATCCAGTACCCTTTTTGGCTCTAAGCTATCTAAGCAAGCTACAACCGAGTTGTTTTAGCAATGAAGTGGTAACGGCTGCACTACTCTCTATACTACGGCGTGACATTAATATTAAAACCCGCTATACGTCAAACACTCATATAATTGCGGCGAATCTACTTACCAAAGGGTTCATGGAAAGATCGCATTGGCCGGAAGTTTTTCTACGCACATATATCGAAGATGCGGTCAACGATCGCTTTTGGGCAGATAACGAATACTGTGCACCATTCATTAATAATATATCTTCGGCTTTTAAAACTATAACACCACCCTTAAGCCAGTTGAGATGTGATGGAAACGCCAGTTCTATTTCGTCTACACAAACACTTAGGGATATCAATGTTGATGATGATTCAGGTGACAATTCGGCTCAAGGTTTTGACTCCAATGTACATACAAACATGGATCATATAGATCAGCTTGCTTCAATATGTTGTATACAAAAAAGGTTTGCAGACAATTTTGTAGAAAAACTCGTTGTTGATGCAATCAAGGACCAATTAAATAAGCGGCAACAGCAGGACAACTATACCAAAAACTTTCTTAAATTCTTGTGCTCCACTTCAGGCATAGCAGATGTGCGCAGCATATGTATATCACGTTTAGAAGTTTGGATCCATAACGGAAAGCTGGTAAAACTGGCTCAACAGCTGCTTTCGTACATTTGCTTTAATATTAAGGCTGAAATCAACACAGATCACGAGGTTTTAGGAGTGCTTGTAAGGATGCGCTTAAAGACAAAGCCTCTCATCAACCACTATATGTCTTGTTTTAAAGAAATCATTAAAATGCAACCGGACATACTGAATATCATTCTTAAATTGGTTGTGCAGAACGAATTGTCGAATACTAGAAATCCTAACAACATGGGAATGCTCGGTAAGATTTAATTATACGCTATATTGTTTGTTAACTAATTATAACGTTGTGAGACAACATTTTTGTATATCACATACATCATAATCCGGTTTTGTTAGAAGAATGCAAATACGGATTGAGTTAAACTAAAAAAAACAACAAGAAAAACGTTAAGTTCGGTTAACCCGAAGTTCTAATACCATTCACACGAACTTGAAATTAATCGATATGTGCCATTAATCGATATGTCAAGCATCCGTCCACTAAAAATTCCGATATCAATTATTAAGTTGATATTGACTACAATAAAAAAGTTTTTCCTACAAAAAATCAAAAGTGGGCGGTGGGTTTGTATGGGGGCTACCCCAAAAAGTGGGCGTGGTGGGTCAATCTCGATGCTCTATTAAACTGCAATAAAAAAGTGTATGTGCTAAATTTTAACTGGATACCATAAAAATTGGTCTCCAAAAAATGTGCAACAACATACAGACAGACAAACGGACATCGCTAGATCGACTCGTCTCGTCGAGCTGATCAAGAATATTTATTCTTTATGGGGTCTAAATGTCTCCTTTAATGCGTTACAAACTTTCAAACAAACTGAACTTTAAATACTATTGTCAACATAAAAATGGTGGTTTAAATAGGGGCTATCCCAAAAAGTGGGCGGTACACGCCCACTAGTAGATGTGTATGAAGCGATGTAGGAAATGTGTAAGATGCCGCCATATCGAATTTCAAGTTGATATTGACGTTTTCCATACAAATGATGAGCTATGGGTTTATATGGGACTACCTCAAAAAATTTGCGGAACACGCCCATTTGCATATGTTTATGAAGCGGTTGTCCATTTAAAATCGACCAAATCAAATTTCAAGCTAATATTGATTTAAATGCAGAATTTTTTCATAAAAAAACACAAAATTGCACGGTGGGTTTGTATAGGGGCTACCCCAAAAAAATGGGCGGGCCATGCCCATTAGTATATGTATGTTAAGCGGCTGTCTACAAAATGGGCGGCCACAACCGTTAGTCTATGTATGTAAAGCGGCTGACCATAAAAAGGCACCAAATTGCATTTTAACCTAATATTAATTTCAATAAAGAAGTTTTCATACAAAAAGTCAAAAGTCGTCAGTAGTTTTGTATGGCCGCTACCCCAAATAGTGGGCGTGGCGGGTCAATCTTCACACTTCAGACAGACGGACATGGATAGATCGACTCATCTCATCGATCTGCTCAAGAATATATATACTTCATGGGGTCTACGATGCCTCCTTTAATGCGTTACAAACTTTCAGACAAACTGATAATACCATTTCACACTATGTGTAGATGGTATAACAAAAAAAAAAAGTTTTCATCGGTTAAACCGAAGCTCTTATACCATTCACAAGAATTTCTAAATCTTATTGTAAAAGGGGGCGGAACACGGCCACCATATTCATATTGATTTTAATATTGACGATTAAAAAAAGTTCTTCATCAAAATACAAAAGAGGGCGCGTGTTTGTATGGGGCCTAGATCTGAAGTATGTATCCCTAGTAAAACATCATATCGATTTTCAAGTTTTTTCACATAGTAATAAAGTTGTTTTTTATACAAAAACGCAAATGTGGGCGGTGTGTTTGTATGGGGACTACCTCCAAGAAGTGAATGTGGCATATTGATTCCGATAATCAGAATCTAAAAATCCAAATTTTGTTTATAAGAAACAACTATACCAAATTTCAAACCGATATTGTCTTCATCAAAAAAGATTTTCATATCCAAAAAAGTGTGCGTGGAATTTAATGCTATAGTGTATATTTAAAATCATTATTCCAAGTTTTAAGTGGTCAGCTAAACAATAAAGTTATATCTACAATATATTAGCCGCAAAGCAAATGATGGGGACACCCAGTATAATAGGAGTAGTACGATCATTTAAGCTCTGTTAGGACATTCATAATGAGTTATGAGATACACATTTGTCATATTGCGTTTCAAAATATTTTCAAATCGCTTTAAAGTTCAACTAGAAGTAACAGAAAGTTACAGTAAAAAAAATATGCAAAAACATGATTATACATTCTCTCATTTGTGCGAATAAATATTTGACTCTAGCGCTTAACATCAAGTGTCCGATTTATTTAATTAAATTCGTTCCGCCTACGCTTATTCCCTTATCTGCTGTGTCTGAAATTATTAAATAATATGGTAAATAATAATTATTAATTTAAATCTTTATATCTTAATAATATTCCTGTATTTTCGAATACTTGTTGCAACCAGTTATTTTAAATTCAGAAGTCTTAAGTAAGTAATTGTAGCGACGAAAATTACTCTTGTAGTTTGATTTTATGCTCTTACCGCCGAATTCATTAGAGTAAATTTATTGGTCCCATGCCGAGTTCATTCAACTCTTAATATCACAACTGCGTGATATTGACGTTATGTTATGGGTGACTTTAATCTTCCAAATGTTTGCTGGATAAGTACTGTAACTTCTTGTCTTCTTGTTAATTGAGCCTGTAGGATTAGATGGAAATTCTACCAGTTTTCTGAGTGAACTTGGTGCTATTTTCTCTAACTTAATCAAAACGGCAACAACTTTACTCAACTTAATTTGCTTTTCACTGATAGTTTTTGGGATGAAACTTTAAATAGGTAACGTCCAGTTTGAACATCTGAGTACCCTATTTATCTCTTGGTATGAATCTTATAATATATGTGTAACCAAAATAAGTTTTTTCTTCAGCCCCGAAACGATTTAAACTCGCAAAATATTCTATTCTCAACAATCAAATTTTATTCCTTGCCCTGTAGGGTATTCTATGTTTGTGCAATTAATGTAACAATAAAGTAAGTATTCATAAACAGCGTCAAAAGCTGAGTCGGCCTAGCCATCTCCCTCCGTCTGTCTGTATATTTGAACAGGGTTATATCGGAGACTATAAATGTTAGGTCCTTCAAATTAGGATTCTTACTTACTTACTTACTTAGTAAGTAATCTGGGGAATACAGCCTTGACCGATACAACCGTCTATCGGTCAAGGCTGCACGTAGGAAAGCGCACCATTCGGTGTTGTTTAGTGCGCCCTTCGGCTTGGACGTCCTCTCTGACGCCGTCCACTAATCAAGTTCAGGTTTCCGTCGTAAACCTTTATTACTGGAGCTTCCAGGTTCATCCGGATGAGGAGACCAGCCCAGTGAAGCCGCTGGAATTTAATGCGAAGGACTATGTCAACCTCATCATACAACCTCATCATGTAGCTCGTGTTCATATCCTAAACTCGACGCCTACTCTAAGGGACCAAAAATCCTACGAAGAATGTTTATCTCGAACACTCCTAAAGACGCTGTATCCGTTGATGTCAGTGTCCATGCTTCTGCGTCTTAAAGATTTTTATCTTCTTAGTTCGAGAGAGGGCTCTAATTCTAATTTGTTTGCTGAGCCCAAAGTAGCAGCTATTAGCAAGCGTGATTCTTCGTCTGATCTCTCGGCTAACGTTGTTGCCGCTGATAATTTCTTCCCAGATAGACGAAGTTTTCTACAACAGTGAAGTTGAAATTCTCCATACTCACAGACCGTCCAAGACGCGCTGATGGTCTGCGAGTGGACACCAAGTACTTCGTCTTGTCCTCGTTCACCGCTGATCCATGAGACGTGACTGTTTTTCAATCTCCGAGAACGCCCTGCTTACTCGCCGTTTGTTAGTGCCTATGATGTCAATATCATCAGCATTTGCGAGTAGCATCACTTCCTTATGGAAGATCGTGCACGATCGTTCTATGTATGGGCATTGGCGTAGGATGTACTTCATCAAGAGATTGAAAAAGTCGCACGATAAAGATTCACCCTGCCTGAAACCTCTTGGTATCAAAGGGTTCGGATAGGTTCTTTCCTACTCTGACAACGCTTTGGGTGTGTGATAGCGTCATCATGCAAAGATGAACGATATTTGCTGGGATATTAAGTTCAGATAGGGCGTTGAAAAACTTTGTTCTTATCGGCGAGTCGAAAGCAGCCTTAAAAACGACAAATAGGTGGTGTGTGTCTTTATTGTACTTATGGGTCTTTTCCAGGACTTGGCATAAAGTGAAAATTGGTCACTGGTCGACCTCTTTGGACTGAAGCCACACTGATACTGGCCTTTATGTGCATTCGTGTATGGTTTCAGCCTTTTACACAGTACGCGGGACAGAATTTTACATCCTATTGAAAGGAGACTTATTCCCCGGTAGTTCGCGCACACACCGTGCTCTCCTTTCTTGAAGATAGGACAAAGAACACTGAGATTCCAATCGTTGGGCATTCATTCATCGGACCATATTTTGCATAAGAGTTGGTGCATACGCCTTACCAACTCTTCGCCACCGGTCTTGAATAACTCTGCTGGAAACTCATCGGCACCTGCCGCTTTGTTATTCTACAGCTTTTTAATTAATGAGTCGACCTCGTTATAATCCGGTGGCTCTACAGAGAGCCATCATCAATTGGTGGTTCTAGGTATGCTTCTCTATCAGCTGTATTATTCTCTTCATCGCCCCAAGTATATTAGAAAAGTGAATTCTCCATAGTCTCAGTGATTTCTGTGCATCTGTAACCAGACTTCCATTATTGTCCTTGCAGAAATCTCCAGATTAAGTGCAGATAAATTATGAATGGCACATCCACAACGTCCACAATAGGGCAATATATCCTTCAAAACACTTTTCCAAAGTAAACCTGCCAAAAATATTCTATATAATGTCTGCCAAGCCTCCCTCATCCTGTTTCATAGATTTGAACAAATTTAATATACAATTTTACCGAATGGATGCAAGGTATAAACAAAATTTTATACATCGAAACAATAATTTTTTTTTACACCGAAAATGTTTTTTTTTTAAGTAGAAAATATTATATTTGAAAAAATGAGCAGGAAACGCCCATTAACCACTATATGAACCTTCCATCCATAACCAGTCACCATATCGAATTTCAAGTCATTCAAGTATTGACAGTAATAAAAAAGTTTTTTATCCGAAATGTGTGCGGTGGGTTTCCAAGGGGGCTACCCCTAAAACTGGACGTATAATTGTCATTTTGACAGTTGTTTAGCCTATGAACAAAGGAGTCACCATATCCGATTTCAGTTCGATATCTCAAAAACTGCGGGACTAGTTTTGAGTCACACAGACAGTGAACAGACAGACAGATTGACATGACTAGTTCGATTCGCCTGAAGCGCCAAAACTATACTATACGCGGAATATCGAAGTTTTTACTGATAAGTCCGATCGAAACGTATTATGTACAATAAAAAAAGGTATTGAACGTACATTCAGAAAATGTTTAAACATTTAATATCGGATCACCCCAGTCCGAAATATAGGGAGTTGAAAAGCCCACTCCAAGCTATATTAGACTTCGTGCAGCCCTATCGCCCAACATTTTTTTTAATTTATTTATCGCCGGTACGAGTCTAACGAGCCCAAATCAGGAAAATCGTTCCTTTCGTTCAAAAGTTATGAATTTTTGTAATTCTTGACGAGTTAATTGGTTAAACTTTTTATATTATGCTCTTCTGTGACAATACTGTCAGCTAAAATATAGCAACGTAAATATCAGATTGTGGAATTTTAGTTATTTGTCCAGCAAAGACATAAGCCTGTTATATATTATATGCATTTATTACAATGGAATGCAGACATGTACGCAATTGGATATTCGATTTAAACACAGCGAGATAGCGCTGCGCTAGAATATATACTCGTAAATAAGTGTATATCGAGTAGCAACTGATATCAGTGAATTTTCAGTCCCCGCAATTGAATCACAGGTAGTTAAATATCGCCCAATTCTAGTACAAACCCCTTAGAATGTATTAACTGCGCTGACAATGAACTTCCGAAAGGTGAACACTCCCCAGTTGCCAGAAACTGTCCTATATTTTTCCAACAAAAAGAAATTCAAACTATTAAAACCAAAGAGATGGTGGACTTTTAAATAGCATAAACAGAGTACACAGCCAAGCACAAACATAGTGGACAACTCTACTACAGCGTAACTAAAAATAACCACACTAAACCTACAATAGCAGTATCAATTATACTAACAATAAAGGTAAATTTAAAATGGATGTACATACCATCTCGTAATACAATAAGTTCTGATGAAATCAAAGAAAATCAACTATCCACATCCAAAAACACAACAGCCGCACCGACAGCCATCGCACCCTCACCCAAGGTAACGAGAAGCACAAAATATACCAACAAAATTTATCAGCAAGAGTAAAGTACGAACTAAAAACAAAAGCCAAAAATGATTTGAAGACAAGTAAAGCTAAACAGAACAAAAAGAGTGCAGTGATACTCGTACAATGAAAGAGGATTAAACAAACTATTGGATTTGATTTTTGTTTGGGCCCATTATAATTCCAAATAAGCTCTTAAAATAATACAATGGAGTAAAGGTCTTATCAACTAAAGTAAACCAGAAGTTCTTATTAAAAAACACTACCCACAAGTTATAACACTTTAAGAAATTCACGTAAACTCTAATAATTAAGTACATACCCATCCTAATCAATTACTCAGTTCTTACAGTTAACTCATCTTCCTCATGGAAGATTCGCATTCTAAAAAACACCTCACAAAGTTTCTTTGGTGGAATAAAGATCTTGATCGCCTGCGTTATAGTTAAAACCAAGCCTGACATACAGTGAAAGGAAACATAACGCTGCAGAATGTAATCATTTACAAAAAATAGAGCATTAAAACTTGCAAAAAAATCCCTACTGAAAGATTCACGTCTGAGATAAATCGTTCAAAACCAATAGGAACATTTTGGGCCAATATAAGAAGACTCTGTGGTTCAAATCCACTTAAATCTAATCACTGCATCCAAAATTCGATAACAGCGCAACAATTCTTTGTACTGATATAGCAGCAATATTTTGTCATAATTGGTCAACAAAATCACAAACCTCAAACTTTTCAAATGTATTTATTTTTTTAATTTTTTTTTTTTTTTTACTTTATTTTAATGTTTACAATCTGTTTAAACAATAATAATTAAAAATTTGTATAAATAGTGATTGTGTCGCGAGTAAGAAAGCCCATTGCCTTACTTAACTAATATAGAAGTTAATAAAAGGTCTTAACTATTTTTAATTTAAATTTAATTATACTTACTTTGATCTATGTGGCAGGTCTTCAGGAGCGACTCTTCGAAGCCTGCGGAGGTAGTCGCCTGAATTCGATAGTTGTGGTACGATAGGCTTTGGGTTCTTGCTGCTGAGCCTCATAATTGGATTCCATACGTCCATATTGGTTTTATAATAGTTTTATATATAAGAATTTTGTTCTCTAGTGTTAGAGTGGACGTAGTACCCAAAAGCTAATAAAGTGTCCTAAGGCGCAAACCAAGCTGCTTCCTTTTTGTAAATATGTGACTATACCAAGTCAAGAGCCAACTAGATATATACCAAGATAAATTGCTTCAAATATCTTTGGTTGTTGTTGTAACAGCTTCGCGTGAGCTGTATTAGGAAATTATATATACACAATTTATTATATATGAAATGAATGTAGTAGTGCAAAGCAATATTTGTGAAAGTAAGAGAAAGATAGACCGAAATGTAACTTCAGGTGTCAAGGTCTAGGAAAAAAGCAACATCCTCTGGTCGAAACCAGGGGTCTAAAGGGCTCAATTGTGTCGGATGGGACGGGCAATTGAACAAATGAATAGTATCATGCGGTGATTGACCGCAATCAGGGCAGCAATTAGTATTGCTTATCATAATTATTTCCCTGTAGCACTCGAGCATAACGCTCCATCCGGATCATAACTGTGCAAGTTTCGTCCTGGTGCTACGAGGGAGATGTTTTTCACTCTCATGAATAGGCGGAGGTCTTCCACCTAATATAATATTGTCCCTATAAGAGCGAATGGCATGTTCAGTTGCATCTTTATGCAACTGGGCCCTTCCAGAAGCATACTCATACTCCTCCATATTGCTATCCGTTATAAATCGATTTATGCTCGACTTATATATCCTGATATCCGATCTTATTCGGGTAGGCGCTGATGTAGTGAGGGTGCCATGGTTCGGATGATCACCTCTGTACGCTCCCAACAAGAACGGCTTCGAAAGCAGTGCATTATGTTGATGAACAGGAAGTATCATCGGTGGCATGGGCAGTCCTCAGCGCACTATTCTGACTTCTTTGCAGGCTTTGCCATTGAGTCTTACTCAGGAAAGGGGTCCATACAGGAGCAGCATAATTTAGGACAGAACGTCCAATAGCTTTATAAGTTGTTATTATAGTCTCCTTGTCCTTACCCCAAGAAGATCCGGCAAGCGCTTTCATCACTTTGTTTCTCGACTTAAGACGGTTATTTGTCTTGGTGGCATGAGCCGAGAATCTAAGCAATGGGTCAAATGTAGTTCCCAATATCTTCGGATACTGGACAGTAGGAACCCTTAGACCTCCAACAAAGACATCTAGTTCCATTCTCACCTCCTTAGTACAGGAAGTGAAAATGGAAGCAGATGACTTATGAGTTGTAAGCCTAATGTTGCGAGCATTGAAAAAATTTAATAAATTATCCAAATAAATATTAATTCTCGCACAGATATCACCTACATTCACGCCCGATGATAAAACAGAACAATCATCTGCATAGGTCACTAGTTTTATATGGGGAGGGGGAAGGGGCATCTCTGCCAAATAAAGGTTGAACAGAAGAGGAGAGAGAACCCCACCCTGTGGAACACCTATCTTTGATTTACATTAACCCGACCTCACACCCCTAAACTCAACGTATGCCCTTCTACCATTAAGATAGTTCAATAGCCAGCGTTTCGTTTTATCGGGTAGTGAGGTGGAGTCCAGGTCTTGAAACAAGATTGCATGATCAACTGTGCCTTGTTCAAGTCTAGGCCACCATCACTGTACGTTCGCATGGCCTCGGCTTATTAAGTCCTTCAGCTATAAAAGTAGTGATTTCGCTTAGTGCTGAAGTCGTACCACGACCTTTCCTAAAACCGTGCTGATGATCTGCTAGAAGGCAGTGTTCTGTCATTGAAGGAAGTAATAATGACTCAAGAACTTTCACTACAGGTGAAAGAAGTGATATGGGCCTATAAGAGGAACCAAAATCAGTTCACTGCCAGGTTTTAAGAGAGGTACAATCCTTTCTACCTTCCATACATCAGGGACAATTAACTGGGAAATGGATAGGTTTGACGTATGGATTTACGCTTTAACCTATTCTGCTGAGAAGGGTGTTGCACGAACTGTCTGCAGAACTAGGTGGCACACTTTTTTGACGATCCTATGGAGTGCAACCATCAAATGTGACAGATGAAAGAGCTCTATTCTGCGGTACACCAGATATCTTTTTAATGGTGTTCCACAGACTTCGCGAATCCGAGTCACAATTATCCAAGTGATCTAGCCATTTTTCCTTTCTGTGTTCCGCAACGAGATTGTTCACATTGTTTATCACCCGGATCATTGGCACGAATTTGATCACGCAAGGTCGCTAAGCGGGCAGCTTCCGCTAGAAAGCCTGGCCTAATATTAGCAAACCTGCCAGCAGAAAAAATACCTCTTTGCAGCCTTAGTGATCGCGTCTCTAAGAATTCTTTTACCTACCTTAACATCATTGGGAGGCAAAAGACCGCTGATTGATTGATCAATACAACGTGTAAACTCAGTCCAGTCAGCCCTATTGTAGTTCACAAAGACTTGACGATCCGATTCAACAAAATCTTCCGGACGAGTAATGCTAATCACAATAGGGATATGGTCCGAGCCCAACGCTATATCAATCGACCACTCAGAGTATGGAATAAGCGATTCACTGACGACAGTTAAATCAGGGGAGCTGGATGTGGTAGTACTTATCCTGGTTGCACAATCCTCATTGATCGTACAAAAAGGAGAGCTATCTATTTGGTCCGCTATACTAATACCATGGTCCGCTATAGTAAGAACCACATCTCATGGTGTGCATTGAAATCACCGAGAATAACTCTATGATCCCCTTGCAGGACATGGCTCAAAATCGGATTATATCCAGGGTCGCAGCTGTTGACTGGTGGAAGATATAAGTTCACAAACTCAATCTCGACATCTCCGGACTTTACAGCCAGACATTGTGTCTCCTGAAATGAATTCTGTTGACCAACAGAAGGCAGTGAAAAAGGTCTGAAGTTCACAGTTCGATGAACGATGAATGCCGGTCCTCCTCCACTGTTCCTGTCTCTGTCCTGCCTGACTATATTAAACCACCTTCCCACGCAGACCATTACAATTGAGTTGCATAACACTAAAAGAGTTAAATCGCTGCTCAATTAATGCACTGAGAGCACGCATAATTTGTTGACGGGGCGGCGGAAGAATTGGCCAAGACTGCGTAGAACTACAGGAGCTACATGACGTCAGCACGGGTGACCGGGACATAGACGGGACAAGCATATTACTATGCACAGGTAGACAGCACGACGCAAAGAAGCCAGCACTCCAATCTCTATGAGATCTAAGATCAGTGCACCTCCTCTTATGACACCAATTGTGACAGCCGTTACATCGCACAGATAAAACGGCAGTTGCTTGTGAGGAGGAGGTTGTTGCAGTTGCATTAGATGTAGGTACAACAACTGTGCTATCATTGGTAAGCAGCAGCTAGCAACAAATTGCTCTGTCCAGTCTTTATGAGATTGGAGGCCCGAACAAGATCTCAGGTGGCACCATCTGCCACATCTAGAACACTGGACCGAGGTTGCATTCATGAAAATCTTTCTCCCACAAACAGAGCAGAACCAGGGACCAGTTCCCGGGTTCCTCTCAATGCCGGCGCGGCACAGGAGTATCTTCAACAGTTGCGCCGACAGAACTGTTGACTCCATATAAAAAATTGTATACATATATACCTGATACAGCTACTTGGGCTGAGTTGGACAACCTTTGACTGCACGAATCTTGTTATCGGCAAATGTTTCAGTATACGTATGCGGAGACAGCGGTAAATCGGATGTAAATAGTGTGTACAATCCTGTTGAGGGTGCCATTCTTTATTAAAGGCTTTTAAGACATCTAGGAACGACGCGGTGCAGTATTCTTGGTTTTCGGGAGCAGTTCTTCTTGTCTCTTCTTCTCTATGGGGTTCCTGGTTGTTTGCCAAATTTGCCTTAGCTTGCGTTTTTTGCGTATGTTTATTTTATTCAGTTCGAGCGCACCAGGCCGCTTGCTGGATGGTGTTTGTGAGATGTTCTACAGCATTGTCTATGTCCATTTGCGTTTTGATTGGAACATTTTATACTAACGTTTTATTAATTATTCGCCTGAAGAGGTACCAATTTGTGTTTCTGTTATGAAGTATTGCGGGTTTTGTGTAGCATGCTAATTTTTGCAATGATTGGCGAATGCTCTGAAGAAAGGTCGAGTCAAGATTCTGCACGGACGAGATTTTTTGGTATTGCTTTAGCTATAAAAAAGTTAATTTAATTAGGCAACTTTTTCGTGTTACTGGGTCAATAAGTTGGTTCGCCTGTTGAAATGTGGAATGTGTTTCTTGCGTTCATTGCGCTTATAAATTCGCGTCCTCTAAGTGTTATTAGCCTTGAGCCCCATTGTGTATGTTTTGTATTGGAATAAAACTATTCCCCTATGAGATTATAAAATTTCAAAGAGGCTTGATTTGGGGGTAATATACCGACGCTAATGTAAGTGGCATAAATTGTACTGTTATTTCGATTTTAGTTGCTTGCAGGTAGCTTGTACCGTGGTTTTTTAATTCAACATGGGGAATGGTGTTCTTTATAATAACTGCTATACCGCCACGAGCCGTGTCAGCAGGGTGGTTGGTGGTATAAATATTGAAGTTTGGTATACGTACAAAACTCATGTTCGTAAGGTGCGTTTCCGATATTAGCATAATATCAAAATTTTCTTCTGTCAAGAATAGCTTAACTTCATGGATGTGCTGTGTAAGCACATTAGCGTTCCATCTGACTATTTTTAACATGTTCTTATAGTTGAAATGACAGTTGTGATCAAATTAAGTATCGTACTTATTTGCTCCATTAGTGACTTCATCCTAGCCTTAAGTTCCTTCATGTCATTGTTTTCTACTACAGAAGGTGCTGCTTCAGGCTTAAAACTGATACAGTGTTCACTTGGACTACTTCCGCATAGCGAATTCCAAAACTGGCCAAATTGGATATCAGTTCGAATCTGGATTATTATTATTATTTTTATTGGCTGCAGAAGTAACATTGAGTTCAAGTGGTGAAGCTGGGTTTTTGATCCCTTAGCACGAAGCGGTGGAAAGACCTTTTGTTGCAGTTTCTTGTATATTGTACACCCTTTATAGTTTGCCGTGTGGTTTCCACCGCATAGCACGCAACGTACGTCCGCTGATTTCTTCTTTCGGGGACATTCAATCGTTAGATGAACACCAGAGCATTTTGCCCATACCTCTGACACCTTGCACATTGGGGATATCGCTTTTTTTTCTTGGAGGACCATATTGCAGTTGAAAATGTCTTTATTAAACTTGTCTGCTTTAAGTCCTACGTAGAACAAGGACAAATATTATGAATATTTTCAACAGTGTGACCAAGATTTTGAATAGCTTCCTTAATTTCCTCTATCGGAGTAGAAGGATGTATGCCCTTTAGTACGACATTATATATACGTGTGCAATTCCGTGTTTATTCGGCTAAGGCCTTAGTGTTAATTAAATATATTTCAGGAGATTTTGGTTGAATGTTAATTTCGTTTCCAAAAAAAAATTTTTATTCGTATTGATCACCAGATAATTGCTGTAGTAAAACCTTTAATGGGTTAATGTTGCTTACCCAATTCACAAATATTGGTGGTGGTTTAGGCGCTTTAACTTCGACTTCCTGTGGTTCTTCACAAGATGGACTTAGTAATTCAGAACGATTTATTAGGTGATGAAAGCCTATAATTATCGATTTTAGACTACTTCGACTTAATCATTGGCATATTTTGTGGGCTTGATCTGCTACGTTTTGAATTTGATGTTGCTTGTTTGCCAGCTGTTGTGACCAGGTTTCTGTGAAGTTTGTTGGAGAGTTTTGGTTCCCACAACATCAGCGCCTGCGATGGACGGCGAATTAACAGTTGGGCTAGACAATTGTGCACTCCAGGAAAGTGAGTTTGACTGCGAAGGAGCGGTGAGTATTTTGTATTTGGTTTTAATGAATCTAAAAATTGTAGCATTTCGAGCCACACTACCTGTCCAAAAGCCAAGGTTATAGAAACCGACTTAAACTACATTGAATATGCTTTAGCTAGTCTCAAGGGGCGCACTCCATTTTGTAACGTGCTTAACCCACAATCTCACAAAATGAGTTTAGTATTCCCCATATTAAAGCCCGGTAAAGAAAAACTTTAGTAGAACTAAACCGCCCTTATCTCTCAAACCATGTTATGCAAAACTACTTGATAAGATAAACTCGAAAAGGTTTGTAATCTCAGGCAAGATTCTACATTACAACCTAACATGCTTTAGAAAAGGCCAGTCGGTTTTGGAAAAACTACTTTTTGTGGACTTGCTAGTAACTAAATCGTCGACAAAGAACCATCTATCTATTATATCACTCGAAAAGGTATACAAAATCGGAATCCAAACTATTCTTGAAAAATTACATAGTTGGAAAGTTGGGCCAAATGTTACGAACTACACAAAAACTTTATGTCTAATAGGAAAATTGGGAAAGTCTACTCAGATAATCAAGCCCTACACAACGACATTTCTTAACATTCCCCTTTCAGCAATTCTGTTCATGAAAGCCTATAATAAACTTAGTGATATCTTTTCATAGAGATTTTAAGATCTGTGCATATGCAGACGATTTCATAATTCAACTTGGCATAATAAAAAATTACAAGTCCCCGAAATACAAAAAAAATATCAACCGTAGATCGGATCATAGTTATTAACAAAACTCTCAAAATATAAACCACATCCCAACAAACAATTTCAAGAAACAGCCCGACCATGGAGACTAAATGAAAACTCTTAAAAGATGCAAGACACCAACCTCATAACATGTTTGCCATCAACAATTTTTTTAATTCAAAAGAAAAGCACATCACCAGTCGTTCCCAAGGACGACTGTGTTGTCGCCCCGGACTGATCTGCAGTCAAAGGTTGTCCAAATCATCCCATGTGGATGTATCAGGTATATGTGTTCAATAGAGCGGGTCGATTTGTATGGGACCGAAAAAACATGAAAATCGATCCAGCGATTTTTAGGGGAAAATTTTATAGTTAGGAACGAGGGGTGCTCTTTACATTTCGGGAATAGCAAATAATAACAAACATTTTTAAATGAAAATGGCTTTATTGTTTTTCCAAATATTCCCCTTGATGATCAATACAGTTTTGCATTCGTTCAAACCATTTGTCATAGCAGTTTTTCGTTCAGTTCCTTGAATATAGCACGGATCTTGTGGATCTGGAAGTGGTGGATCTTCGAACTCTAAATATTCTTTGAAATGGTCATATGGGATATCATTTGTTAGTGGTGGTTCAAATAGAATACTGTCATCATTTAAATCGACCATATTGAAAAAAACAGTCCCTGAAAATTATTAAGTTGATATTGACTAAAATAAAAAAGGTTTTTAATACAAAAAGTCAAAAGGGGGCGGTGGGTTTGTATTGGAGCTATCCCAAAAAGTGGGCGTGGTGGGTCAATCTTGACACTTTAATAAACTGCAGTAAAAAGAAGTGTATGTGCAATATTTCATCTGGAAAGCATAAAATTAGTCCCCAAAAAATGCACAACAACATACAGACAGACATACGGACATGGCTAGAACTTCACCTTGAAAATCGCTGCATCGAAATTGGTTTTAGACCCATAGTTTCTTCAGCAAAATTGCTCAGGATCATTTCCTTAGAATAATTTCCGCATATGCGATTTTGTACAAAAAAATCGACCCGCCCTAATGTACAAGTATATAATTTTATATAAAATTATACAAGTATAGTATTTTAATTTTTATACGTGTCTGGCTGTGAAGTATGGAGATGTGGAAATTGAGTTTGTGAACTTATATCTGCCATCAGTCAACAGCTGCGACCCTGGGTATCTTCCGATATTGAGCCACGTGTTTGCAGGAGTTTATCGAGTTATTCTTGGTGATTTCAATGCACACCATGTAATGTGGTTCTCGGAGTTGGGTAATGATTCAAGGTGAATAAGTGTTGCGGATCAAATAGACGGCTCTCTTTTTTGCACAATCAACGATGATAGTGCACCAAGGAAGGCACAACTCGCTTGTTCTCTGAGTGGTTTGTTCTCTGAGTGGCTTGTACTCTGAGTGGTCGATTGATATAGTATTGAGTTCAGACCATATTACTATTATGATTAGCATTACTCGTCCAGAAGATTTTATTGAGTCGGATCGTCGAGTCTTTGTTAACTATAATAAGGCAGACTTGGCTTAGTTTACACGCTGTATTGAGCAATCACGCAGCGGTCTCTTGTCTTCTAATGACGTTAGGTTGGGTGAGACGCGATCTCCAAGGCTGCAATGAGTCTTATTCAAGTATTAGGCCTAGTATTAGGCAAGGCTTTCCAGCGGAAGCTCCACGTTTAGCGACTAGTGATTAAATACGTGCCAACCATCCAAGTAACAGCCATGTTAGCTCACAATTCGAATAATCTCGCTGCGGAGCATAGGAAGGCAAAATGGTTGGAACACTTGGATAATTGTGACTCGGGCTCGGGAGGTCTGTGGAACACTATTAACAAACTATCTGGTGTTCCCCAAAATAGAGTTATTTCAACCAACACATTCGATGGTATGTAAATAGGGTATCGTCAAAAATGTGTGCCACCTTATTCTGCAGACAGTTCGTGCAACACCCTTCTCGGCAGAATAGGTTAAAGCGTAAATCCATACGTGGTATACGAATGAAAAAAGAACATGAGGATTTAGTAGATATTGCATGTGAGGAGGTTTCTGCTGATGCTCAAGCACCTCGGACCTATAGCAATAGAATATCTTACGTGTGTTGAATTTCTCTATTTCTCAACTAATTGTTCCAGACGTATGGAAGGTAGCAAGGATTGTACCTCTTTTGAAACTTGGCAGTGAAGCTGAACTTAGGTCCTCTCATGGGCTCAGAAAATTGCCTCCCAGTAAGTATTCAGAAAAATTCGCGGTACGACTTTAGCAATGATTGAAATCACCCTTTTGTCTCTGATGGGCTCAACAAGCCGAGCCCATGGGAACGAACGGTGATGGAGGCTCTAGGCTTGAACAAGGCATTTAATACAGTTGATCATGCAATCTTGTTTCAAGACCTTGACTCTACTTTACTACCTGTCAAAACAAAACGTTGGCTTTTAAACTACTCGGGGTATTGAAAGCTAAAGATGGGTGTAGGCTCTTAACTTACAAGTCCTCGGTATCCATTTTCACCTCTTATACTATAGAGGTTAGGATGGAACTATATTTCTTTGTTGGTTGTTTGAGTATTCCGAGAGTTCAGTGCCCTACGATACTTGGCACAACTTTGATCCTCTGCTTAGATCCTCAGCCCATGCCTCCAAGACGAATAATCAACTTAAGTCAAGAAACAAAGTGGTGAAGGTGCTTGCTGGGTCTTCCTGGGGTAAGGACAGACAGACACAATAATTACCTCCTATAAAGCTATGCTGCTCATGTCTAGACTCCTTACCTCAATAAGAGTTAATAGCAATGTCTGCAAAGAGGTCAGAAAAGTGTTCTGAATACTGCTATTGGTTGTCTATAAATGACTCATGAAGACCACCTGCATGAAGAAGCGATGATGCATTCGGTTCACCGAAATGAAAAATTGCTTTCGAAACAGTTCTTATTAGGTGCGTATAGGAGCAATCATCCCAACCATGGCACCCTCACGAGAACCGTTCGAACTCGTATCAGAGATGATATTAGAAGTTATAAATCGAGTATATCTCGATTCGCACCTCATGATCGTATAGAGGAGTGTGTTTATACATCAGGTCTCAATTGCTTAAAGATGCGGTTGAACAGTCAATTAACTTTCTCAGTGACAATATTGTACTTGGTGGTAGACCGCCATCTATTGATGAGAGTGAAAAAATATCCCTCGTAACACCAGTACTAAATTAGAACAGTTAAGATCCGGATGGAGCAATACGCTCGAGTGTTACACGGAGCGGATCGGGATTAGCACCAATTATTGCTGTCTTGAGTGTGGTCAATCGCCACACAACATGACCCACCTGTTCAACTGTCCGTCTCGTCCAATGCAATTGACTAATATGGATCTATGGATACGTCCAATTGAGGTAGCCTCGTTCCTGGGACTTGACACCTAGTGTTATATTTCAGTTTATCATTATCTTACAATACTAATTACTTTGCACAATTCTTTCATTTATTTAATTAATTGAATATATATATATATATATATATATATATATATATATATATATATATATATATATATATATATATATATATATATATATATATATATATATATATATATATATATATATATATATATATATATATATATATATATATATAATATATATATATATATATATATATATGTATACTCTGGTACAGCCCAAAACAAGCTGTTACAATAACAACAACAACCAATTAAAATACTTACATACAGGTGTCTCACAATTCAATGGAAATACATCTCATGCCATCACAACAGACAACGAGGTTCTAAAAGTTAATATACTGCCTAACTACTCATCATTTTTCTCTGCTGAGATAATTGCTATCTTAAAAGCAATGTTGTAAAATCAAATCGGGGCAAAAACGTAATCTGCTCAGACTCCCTATCCTTCTTAGAAGCCATAAAAAATTTCAACAAATCTTAATTGCAAAGTATTACCTAAAATTTCAACTCTTCTGGTTTCCTGAACATTTCGGTATAATCGGGATCGAACTCGTAGACACTACAGAAAAACACGCAATAGACTTTCCGCTAAAAACAACTCCAATATCAAACAAATTGTTTTAAAAAAATACATAAAAACATACTCGATCGCAAACGTCTAATTGGTATGAGGAAATGAATAGAAAATGTTTAAACATCTATAACTACTTAATGTCAACAGCAAAAAATTCGATCTCAAGACTGGATGAAGTTAAATTCATTAGACTCCTCCTTGGCCATACAACATCAACTGACTCCCATTACATAAACCATAATCTTCACAATTCATGTCGTTTTTGTACAAATGTCCTTCTTTACTATCTAACTGGAATAATATTTTTTAAAATAATACTTCTTAAAACCTGTTTTCGAGCCCGAGCCCTTCAAGCATTAAATTAAGCATACTATATTTAAGAAATTGTAATATATACCATAGAATATGAGTTTACATACTTCTAACATACGACTCCATACAATATTTACATATGTAAAAAAGAATTTGATATAAAATATCTATTTAGCCAAAAACCTAGTTGTCAGTACTTATATTAAGGTATCGTCTAAGTTTTATATTTAAGATATCTTGTTATTAAATAAATAAATAAGTATTATTGCTACCGGTTCCTTAAAACAAGTCCTCAAAGAATAAAATTCAAAAAAAAAATTTTATAGTGCCCCAAAAGTTTTGTGTTTAAAACAACGTATCAGTGTAAGTCGCGTTAACGACGTAAAAAAGAGCATATGCTCAAACTATATTTCAAACACCGAAAACACCTACACTTTCTCCCCACTCATATTTCGGTATTTCGAATACCAAGTTCTGGTTTATTTTATATTTTATTTTTATACACTGTACACAATTATTTGCAAAAGTGTACGTGTATATTGGGTTTATTGAGCTGTATGTACCATATGTAATTTAGCTAAGGAGTCATCGGAGACCCCATAAAGTATATATATTACTGATCAGCGCGATAAGATGAGTTAATATACTCATTGAAATTTCATAACTCGCAAACATTTTACCGCTGTGGTAAAAAAAAAACAAATTAAGTTCTCAATTTTGTCAAAATATTTGTTATAATTGATTTGCCTAAAAATTTATTAACACATTTTGTTATAAAGTTTGTAGAAAGCAAAATTTGGATCCAAATTAGGGCCTACATCAATAAAAATGTGGCGTGTACAGGGTAATGGGAGAGAGCAATGTCTTGTGAAAACATCGGGAGGGGAAGGACTTCCCATTTAGCATTTCTAAATTGGTTTAACCGGTTTTATTACGGTGTAAAGCTTTTAAGTTTTTTACCCTGCACCAATAGGGTAAAAGGGTTTAATAAGTTTGTGCAAATGTTTGTAACGAGCCGAATGAGGCATGGCGGACCCTATAATATATAAATATTCTTTATCTGCATCGGAAGACGAGTCGATATAGACACTTGTCCGACCGTCTGTTTGAACGGACAAATCTCGGAGGCTATGAGAGATAGAGATTTTCGATATTTCGACTCTCCTTTTCCCTCTTCAGATAACTAGTATTAAATGAAAATGCCAACCCCTCTAATGGGTAGCCCCCATAACCAGTGCGTGACGTAGTGTCTGGGCCAGAGCCGCATGACAAGCAAGTGGTCACTGCGAATCAGGGTCGATCAGCCAGTAACGCTACCTAAGACTCAGTGTCAGAGCTAGAACGTTTGAGGGTCATCCTAACGGAAACGGGGTAGTCCCCATACAGATCTGGCTCCCATTGTTAAGTTTTTTCATAGCATTTTTTTTTTTTTGGTTTTGTAGTGAATTATGCTAGAAAAGTCAAATTTGGTGTATCTTACGTAAATCCTAATAAAATGGATCGTTATATGGGATAGCCTCCATACAAACTTGACCTCCATTGATCTCTTATCTTATCTATTTGTTTTTATCTATTTTGTTCTTTTATCTATTTTTATCTATTTTATTTATTTGTTTTTATTTATCGATTAAAAGTTATACTTCCTCTTTTTTTAATCGTTAACAAATTCAATTTCTGCTTCCTGATCTAATTGATTGTGATGTAAATCAAGAATAGATCCACCTTCATTTTCATTCGCATCATCTTCAGCTGAATCGTAGGCTGGATCCGGTGGCTGAATATAGACAGCAGAAATTTCTTCGGATTCTGAATTATCTTCTTGTATAGACTGTAAATCTTCTATTTCATGCAATTTCATACTTTAAATAAAATAAGACGAACAAATCCAATTAATCACAAAATGCATAAAAGACAAAAAAAAAAAACATTACACAAACATTGCAACAGAAACGAAAAATATATGTAACCAATATTGTATTGGTAACTTTGTAACATGTCACTGCGACGGTACCATATGGTACCACTTTTTTTTAGCAGACGTTTTTTGAAACAAAAACAAATTTATTTTAAATGGAATAAACGCCAGTTTTTAGCTCGTTTCATCCGCTTTCATAATGTATACAAGTTTTTTTCAAAAATAATTTGAAGAATATATGTAATTCGCACTTACTTCCGACGAGAACACATTTTTTCACTTTTTTTTTAACTTTTATTTTTGTTCACTTTTTGCGCGCTTCTAGAAAGGTAAAAATAACTGTTACGACCGAATGTTTTGGGTACCAATTTTTAAGATATCCGTTTGTAAGTCGGTACATAGACTTCTTTTTATTGCAGTTTGATAGAGTATTAATAGAGTAGTTTGCTACGTTCACTTTTTAGGGTAGCCACCATACAAACTACAAACCCACTTTCGACTTTTTGTATGAAAATTTTCATTATTGGTGTCAACATCACTTTTAAAATTGACGTGGTGCCATCTTATAAAGGACCCCATACAAAACACACTCCTTTTGTCATTTTCTACGGAAAATTTGTTTATCACAGTTAATATCTACGTGAAATTTGAAATTACGGCTTTATATGGACGGGTGGTTAACACAAAGAAAAAGAGGAGTCCCCTTAGAAACTTACCGCACAATTTTGAAATTTTCTTTCTTTCTTATTAAATAAAATAAAAAATCCAAATTACTAAGTTAAATTTAAAGTCGAGACCGCAAATATTTTGTAATATTGTATATACAAGGTGAATATACAAATAACCAAACTTTTAATTTAAATTATATAACACGTAGCGCCATCTATTAAATATTAGCAGTGCTAGAAATGTACATTTTTCTTCTTTTGAAAGCAACTAAGTTCATGCTAATCGTTTGACAGGTTACAAAATGACACACGTTTTATTAACAGCAGTTTTTATAGTTAAGTCGTAAAAAGAAAGAGCAAATATTAAATTGTGTTTTAAACTCGGTAACAAATTTGCTGAGACTTACGAATTGTTAAAAAAGTTTATGATGATGTATAAGTACTCAAGTGTACACCCTTTTTTTATATCACACTGTGTATGTCTTACAATATTTCGTGTGTATAGTATTAGAGCTTCGGTTCAACCGAAGTTAACGTTTATTTTTGTTTTTTTTTTCTTTTTTGTAATTAATCTCACTTATGTCTAGATTGGACCACTAGAATATAATCCATGGTTCATATTAAGAGTCTTAAATGTACAGGTACAGGGTATCTCGAAATTGAGCACGTTTGTTTATGGGATGGGCCATGAATATGTGCGATATCAAAACGTAACTCGCCATTGTGCTTTGTGTATGAATATTTGCGGACAAGGCCAACACTTATTCCATTATCGGTTCGTAGTGATACCACATTTTTCTCTTTTAAATTTATAAAAGAGCCCGTTCCCGTTAAAACTACTTGAAGATTTGACATACTTCGCTGTTTCCGATCTGAATCTGCTCTTTTTCCATTAAAGGTTGCGCGGCACCCAGACTTATTTTTATTGCAGTCATATCAATTATCGATATTGACATGCCACGTCCACTTTTTAGGGTAGCTCGCATACAAACCATTCGCCCACTTTTGACTTTTTGTATGAAAAATGTTTATATTCCAGTCAATATCAACTTAAAAATGGACATGGTGGTTTCTTATAGACGGACGCTTCACAATGGTTGTGATCACCGCCATACAAACTACCCTCCCACTTTTGACTTTTTGTATAAAAAACATCTTAATTTAAGTCAATATCAGCTTCAAATTCAATATGGTAACTTCTTATGGACAGCCGTTTCACATAAATATTTTAATATCCATGTCCCGCCCAATTTTTGGGATAGGCACCATATAAACCCACCGACCACTTTTCTGCTGCCACTTATTTGTAACAGCTTGAAATTCGATATAATATAATAGTTCAAAATGTTATTATAGCACCACATAAGTACGTAAATTTAACACCAAAATGAAAAAAAAAAAAAAAACAAGGAAAAACGTTAACTTCGGTTGAACCGAAGCTCTAATACCATTCACACGAAACTTTAAATAGTATTGTAATACATAAAAGTGGGGGTTTAAATAGGGGCTAACCCAAAAAGTGGGTGGTACACGCTCACTAGTAGATGTGTATGAAGCGATGTAGTAGATGTGTAAGATGCCGCCATATCGAATTTCAAGTTGATATTGACGTTTTCCATACAAATGCATAAAAGTTTATATGGGATTACTGCAAAAAATGGGCGGGACACGCCCATTAGTATATGTATATGAAGCGGTTGTCCATTAAAATCCACAAAATCAAATTTCAATCTAATATTGATCTAAATTAAGGATTTTTTTATAAAAAAAACCCAAAATTGTCTATGTATGTTAGGCTGTCTCTTAAAAGGCGCCAAATCGCATTTCAACCTAATATTGACTTTCATAAAAAAGTTTTTCTTACAAAAAGTCAAAAGTGGACCATAGGTTTGTATGGGAGCTACCTCAAATTGTGGGCGGGCACGCCCGTTAGTCTATGTATGTTAAGCGGCTGACCATAAAAAGGAACCACACTGCATTTCATCCTTATATTGATTTTAATAGAGAAGTTTTCTTACAAAAAGTCAAAAGTGGGCAGTAATTTTGTATGGGAGCTAGCCCAAATAATGGGCGGGTCCCACCCATTAATGTATATGTCAAGCATCCGTCTACTTTTAGTTACTATATCAATTATTAAGTTGATATTGACTACAATAAAAATGTTTTTCATAAAAAAAGTCAAAAGTGGGCGGTGAGTTTGTATAAAAAGGAATAAAAGAAGTATACGTGCATTATTTCAACTAGATAGCATAAAAATTAGTCCCCAAAAAATGCGCAACAACATACAGACGGACAGACAGACACACAGACGGAAATGGCTAGATCGATTCGTCTCGTCGATCTGATCAAGATTATATATACTTTATGGGGTCTACGATGGCTCCTTTAATGCGTTGCAAACTTTCAGACAAACTGATAATACTATTTCACACTATGTGTGATTGGTATAAAAAAAGTAGACACAACGTTGACTAAGGTGCGCGAAACAAGTAAATATACAACATGATATAATACATGACAAGTAAACTGTTTAACGTTTTTCCCAAAACTAAATTTTTGCTAAATGATAACGAAATTATCATTAGCCTTTAAGTAAAAAAAGGCAAATAACACTTAGCGAAAAATTAAAAAAAATTAAACAAAATATTTTCAAACGAAATAAATAAGTGGGTGAAATTCATAAACTTAATATTAGAAGAAACAAAAAAGAAATAATATTTTAAATCATAAATTGTTTTTAAATAGAACATTCTTGGTTGCTCAACACCTTCAAGACTCGTCCTGGCATCGAATTAATTAAGTTTTGGAACATTTTAATGTCAAATTTTTCCCATTTTTGAATAATGGCTTCTTTTAATTCTTTAGGAGTTCCAAATTGTCTCCCGTTAGCATAAACCCGGTGAGATAAGAAACAAACAAAAAAAATCCTTAGTGTATCTTGCACTATGGATGGGTGCATTATCTTGCTGAAAAATCCACTCGTCACCAAAGTAATCCTCTCCAAATTGAACTAAAACTGTCTCTAAGAGCTCTACATAGTTTTGTGAGTTCATTCTATGTGTTGTAAAACACATCGGAGACTTTTTATTATAACCGAACGCAGCCCATATCATTAAAGACCCTCCGTTTTTTTTTTTTTGACTGCGAATGTGGCGATAACAATAACGGTAGCAATCTGGACCTTCCACGTTAAACTTTTTTTCATCGCTAAATATAACATTTTTCGACTCATTATCCCAAAATATGTATCTATTGGCAAACTACAATAGAACAGCTTTGTCCCTTGGCAGTAGCTTCGGTTTAAGAAGTTTTTTTTCATACGAAACGTTATCCGAACTTTTTAAAATTTGCTGTACTCGTCGGATGGATATCGGTAGAGACAAATTGCTTCGAATTCCGATGTTATTATTAACCACAAGAAATTTAATTCGCCTTTTGTCCTTTTTTTGATTTTCTGGGCCTTCTAATAATTTTTCCACCGTACACTTATTCCTGCCAACATTTTCAGCAATTTTGCGTATTGACATCCCCATTTCACGCAGTGCCAATATTTTTCCGCGTTCTTCATCGCTTAAATGGGTGAAACTTGACAATTCTAAATAAAAAATTCCATTCAAAATTTTTACAAAGAATTTTAGTTAAAACTCACTTAATACTAGAGTGTACGAACTGTCTGTATTATTTACTTATTTCGCACTTAGGTGTGTTTCACTCAAGCAGCATATTTTCCCTTTTTTATTTAAAAAAGAAAAAATGATTCATTTTAAATTTGCTGTTAAAACCCCCTAATAATTTTTTTCCACCAAAAGTATTTCAACCGTCTTTCCATTTTACTTCCACCGAAATAGTTTCAAAATTTTTGCAATCCAGTTAGAGTTTTCAGCTTGCACTCATAGCTATTATGAAGCCTGTACCAGTTTTCACTTTTGTTAAAATGGTTTATTTTTCATTTTTGGGACATTTTCAAGATTTGAAATACCTTGAGATTGAGTCTGTGAAATTCACAATTTCAATGCAAAATGATTTCAATGATATTGGGTTTAATAATTTTTTCATACAAAAATCCAAAAGTGGGCAGTGAGTTTGTATAGGTCTATCCCTAAAAGTGGGCTGGACACCTTTCTTGATATTTACCGGAAGCATTCGACCAAATTTACAGTTGATATTGACTGCAATAATAAAGTTTTCCATACAAAAACTCAAATTGGGGGTTATCTTATAAATGTACAAATTCCCAAAAAATGCGCAACAACATCCAGACGAATAGACTGACTTACATTGTTAAATCGACTCGTCGAGCAGTTCAAAAATGTAGTATATTATGTATAAATGTATAATAACTTATTTACAAATAATTTATCATTTATCATTGCAGCTACAATGTTTCAAACACTACCCGAGCAATCAGCAACAAATCTAGCTGAAATATATCAGGAATTTTTGCTTCAACGAGAAGATTGTTTGCGGACATTACGTGTTTTTCTTAGGGAACTTGTTCGAATGCTACGATTTGATGTAAATATTGTACAATTTTGTAAAGTTTTTCTTACGGAGCGATTCGATCTGAAATTGCAAATCGAACAGTCGGAATTCAGAGAAAGAATATTCCACTCAATGGTGGACATTGTTTGCTTGTGCATGCTTTTGTCGGTTACACCGCAGGCACGTGAAGCATGCATAACACTAAAAACAAGTAGAGATTTAAAAAACAGCCACGTGTTAATTAAGTTTTACAGTCAAATGTCGCAAATTCAACTGGATTCTATATCGTGGATGTACGAAACCGTTCCAAATCTTTTTAAAATTAAATGTACTGAGTATAGTCAAGCGGTGCACAAACTTTTACTATTAGACAATCCAGAGCAATACTCCAGATCTGATCAATGGCCCTCGGAGCCGGAAAGAGCTACGCTTTTAAAAATGATATCTGAAACTCCTGTCCATGAAGAAACTCTTTTACGCATTATTTTAATTGGTATCACGAAAGATATACCTTTTACTATATCTGAGACATTCGACATAATATTACAAGTAATCAAAAGAGTTTCTGCTATGAAAGTAATTAACTGTCCCGCTGTGCAAGCCAATAAATTCGACATAATTGATTTTCTGTTTAGTATGTCGGAGTATCATCCTCCGGAAAACATTATTCTTCCTTCACATTATGAAGCACCAAAATTGGCTATAATTCTTTACTATTGGAAAGCATGGCTTATCTTACTAATGATATCGGCGCACAATCCGTCATCTTTCGGGGCCTTCTGTTGGGATCACTATCCCACAATGAAGATGCTAATGGAAATGTGCATAACAAATCAGTTTAATAATTCTTCTCCAAAAGATGATCTTCAGGTAAGAATAAAAATATTTTTTTTTTTTAAATAACACTAGTTTACTCACCGTATCCAACTATGATTTTCGCATGCATTTTGGTCCACTAAACATGAAAATAACATTTTTTTGTATAACCGTATTCGTGAAATGAATTTTCGATTTTAATTTTTTTATTTTCTGAGTTCCAACGTTTTTGAGTATAAAATAACGATCCAAAGTACAGTTTGAAATTTTTGCATGAATATAACTTTTTCACGCAAAAAAAAAAACAAACTACTATTGATGCAATGGATAAATGGCGAAATTCTGATTTTTTCAGCGAAACCACTTTTGTGCGTTGCCAGTCTTTGGTAATACGAAGCTTTTTAGTTCATCATCCTCTCTAACGCCGTTCACCAATTAAGTTCGGGTTTCTGTAGTAAACCTTTAGTACTATAGCTTCGGGGTGCAACCGGATTAGGTGACCAGCCCAGTGCAGCCGCTGGAATTTTATGCGCTAGACTATGTCACCCTCATCATATAACTCGTGGTCAATACGGTCCCAAACTCTACGCCAAATCTTAACAGGACCTAAAATCCAACTGAGAATCTTTCTCGAATATTCCCAAAGACTCTGTATCCAATGATGTCAGTGGCCATGCTACTGCGCCATACAGCAGGACCGGGGTTATCAGTGTCATAGATTTTTATCTTCGTAGTTCGAGAGAAGGCTCTACTTCTAATTTGCTTTCAGAGCCCAAAGTAGCAAGGGTTAGAAGGCGGTATTCTTAGTCTGATATCCAGACTGACATTGTTGTTGCTGGTTATAACTTTTGCCAGATAGACAAAGTTTTCTATAACATTGAAGTTGAAATTCTCCATATTCACAGACCGTTCACACGCGCCGATGGTCTGTGAGTGGACACCAAGTTCTTTGTTTTTTTCTCGTTCACTGCTAGTCTCATGACACGTGACTGTTTCTCAATCTACGAGAACTCCCTGTTAACTTGCCGTTCGTTCGTGCCGATGATGTCAATGTTTTATGGATACATAAGTAGATCGTGCCTGTTCGTAGGATATACTCCATCAAGGGATTAAAAAAGTCGCACCTCGTGCGTTCTTTCGGAGTAGTTCTTTCCTACTGTGACGATGCTTTGTATGTGTTCGTTCTTATCTGTGTCTCGAATGCGGCCTTATAATTGACAAATATGTGGAGTGTGTTTGTTGTACTCACAGGTCTTTTCCAGGATTTTTCGTAGAGTGAAAATTGGTACGCGGGGCAGAATTTTATATCCAATGATAGGAGACCTATTCCACGGTAGTTCGCGCAATATAGGTTGAAGAATGAGACTAATCAATGGGCATGCATTCATCGGACCATATCATGAATAAGATGTGGTGCATACGTCTTACCAACTCTTCGCCACTGGTCTTAAATAACAGCTGTCAGCCCATCGAGCCTGTCGCTTTGTTACTCTTCAGCTTTTTACTTAGTGAATCGACTTTGTTATAGTCCGGTGGTTCTACAAGAAAGCCATCATATTAGTGGTTCTAGATATACTTCTCTATCGGCGGCACTGTTCTCTTCATCGCGTCCAAGTAGGTTAGAGAAGTCACTTCTCCATTTTCTCAATGATTGCTGTGCACCTATAACCAGACTTTCGTTTTCGTCCTTGCGGAAAGAAACTCATTGGTCAGACACTTGACCTTTTGATAAAATTTTAAAGATTCGTTTCTATCAGATAACATGTCACGCTCACGCCCTTGTTGCTCATTTTTTTTTTTGCGGTTGAATAGGTATTTTTTCTTTCTGGCTATCGCTCTCTAACTGCTCGTGTTGTTCCCGACTGCAGTTTGCAACTAGGCGGTGTCTTTCTCTGTAGTAGTTTGGCGATACTCGTCATACAAAGGATTTTTCACAGGTCTGGTGTATCCAATGACCTCCTTGTCAGTCGTGACCATAGAATGGAAGATTGGTCTCCACTGCTCTTAAATATCTTCAGAAACCATGTAGGTCTCCTGGAACAGTTAGAAGAGTCTGAATGAAAAGGCTGCGGCGGTCTGCTGTAATTGCTGATTTCCGACGGCTTGCGTTTTTTGAGTGTTGGGACGTGCGGCATGCACCAACCACGCTGAGCCTGGTCCGTACCTTAGCTGCCACAAGGTAGTGGACCGAAACGTTGTTGGGATCTCATACCGTTCTTACATTCAACACGCTCGATGCGTGCCTTCCAATTTGATTACGTCTGTTTTAATCGTTACTGCGCCAAGTAGCCTTGTGTATGTTAAGGTATGAAAATCTGGTGCTATTGATTACCATGTTCCGAGCTGCGGTGCATTTTCTTCATTGAGGTGATGTCAGCCTCGAATTTGTCGAGGGCATCAACTTGCTGGATATCTAGATATCACGGCTGTTCTCTGAGCATCACTATGAATATGTATTAAATGCATTAAAATATATTACGTGAGATAGACAATAAATGTTGAATAGTTTGTAGGTAACTATTTCAGATGAGACTATTTTCTTGTTTCATACTTTTTAGAGTGTAATTTTTCAGTAGTCGGTTTGAACTTCTTTTTGTATGTATTTTAGTGGCATATTTAGTCAATTCGCCGACTCAATTGCGGGCGAATTGCAATTTGCTAGAAAATGAGGTCAGTGGCATAGTGAATTGGAATTGAAGTGAAGTTCAAGAGAAATCGATTCCTGTGGTACCCCTCATATATAATTTTTTTTTTTTTTCATTTTTGGTGTATCACTGAAAAATTCATAACCTCGCTATTTATATTTATCAATAGATTTTTTTTAAAACTAGCTTGTGTTTTTATGTAGTGTTTCAAACTGGTCTAATCTTTGCGAATATTAATTTTCCCAGAGCTACATGTGAATTTCGAACACGCTTTTTTGCAACAACAACATTTTTCATTCAACTTATTAAAATGGGTAGCAATTAAATTACTAGTCCGATCTAAAAACTATGTAAAAGAAAGTAGAAGGCTCAACTACATTTAATTTTGCCAACTCGGTCAATTAGAACTCGTGATATAATCAAAAAAGCCGGAACAACTAGGAAAATTTAATTATTTTTTTTACATTCATATTACACCATTACACTTCCATAAAAAAATTTTTAAATGAGATTTTCGCGTATAGTAAACCAAAATGGATAGGAAAATTAGAGTGAGATTGGTGTAATTAGATATGAATTGTTTGACAAATTCATTTCATATTTCCTACTCTCTTTTATTTTAGATTTTATCTGTGGAAAAAGAACATATTCTGCAATATGAAACATATTTGGCTGCACATACACTGCCACAAGCAGTAATCACAGAGGAAAATGCATTGCTAATATCGCAGTTAATGCTAATGGACCCAATGGGACCGGCTCGTAAGATCCCAACTGTAGTCCTCGACCAGCTCAAATTTCTTAATGAAACCTATAAAATGGGTCATCTGTTTTGCCGTTGCCGCAAACCAGATTTACTCTTAGACATTATTCAACGCCAGGGTACTACACAGTCTATGCCTTGGCTATCGGATCTTGTGCAAAATAGCGAAGGAGATCTGAATCACTTACCAGTGCAATGCCTCTGTGAATTTTTGCTCTTTAATGCACATACGATCAACGAAGATAATGGTCGGGATGGCGAGCTTGTTGATTTCTTGCGCAATCTTATTATGGATCTAAATTCCATCAAACAAACGGTATGCGAAGTTCTTGATTATATATTTCGAAGACTTTCCTCCACAGTCAAACAGTCGAGGACATCTGCATTAGCTGGAATAAAAATTATATTTAAAAACTTAAGCCAATATGAAAACGAGTGGCTTCTAAAATCAATTCCTCTTACACCGCATTTTGGCGACGTACGACCGTTCATAATTCCCCAACTACGAGCGGCATGCCAAGTTGAAAATTGCCCAGAACTAGTAATGTCGTACATTCAATTCATAGCTGCCCACACGCTTAACGATCCTGTAAACGAAATGTTAGATCACGTAATCGATATGGCACAACTTATTGTTGAGCGAAGCACAATGTTTCAACATATTGTAATATCACCAAATGCTATATGTGTAAGTCATCAAGAAGAGAACCGAATTCAAACTCTGAAATGCTTATTCGTAATGTTCAACAATTACATAATTAAACTGCGCGAATATAATGAGCCGTATGAATGGACAGAGTATCCCGATTTACTTATGGTACAATTTGATGACGGAGTGCAATTGCCTCTACACATAAACATCATTCACGCCTTCATCATACTGCTAACATATTCAAGCAATAATATGGCCGAATCAATACCTATTCTTGAGTATTGGTTTCCGCCCGGACGTCCAGCACCTATCGCGTTTTTACCCAATATGCCGCAAGAACCGGTCCAGTTGCTACCCGATTGGCTGAAATTAAAAATGATTCGTTCGCCTGTTGAGCGTTTAATCGAGGCCGCATTGCATGAGTTAACACCAGATCAAATAGTCTTATTTGTTCAAAATTTTGGCACACCAGTTAATTCTATGTCGAAACTGTTAGCTTTGCTTGATACCGCCGTTCTTGAACAGTTCGATTCTGTAAAAAATGCCATTCTTAACAAGGCCTACCTGGCTCAATTGATAGAAATTCAACAAGCTCGTGGTGCGAAGAATGGACACTACACTGTCCAAGCACTTGAGTTACATTCTCACTCGCAAACAGTTCCGGATTTACCCAAGTTTGAAATTCAAGTTTTAGAGACGACACACATTCCTGCCTATGAACCGATAGCTCCAAATCTATCTACTGCTCTAAACTTTCCAAAAGATGTCGAAGATACTATGAAAATGATTTTAAAATCTCCAATACTTAGTACGTATACGAAGTACCGCCACCGCCGAATTATACATCAAATGCTTATGGAAAATAGTGCGCAAGCGTCATTTAGTTCAACTTCAAATTCACACACAACATCGATTAAAGCTTTGCATTGTCTGCTTTATGTACTGGAAAGTGACTGCATCCAAATAAATCAGCATACTTGTACGCTTTGCCGAACGGTTCTAAATTGTTGTCAAACTCCAAAATGGTATGACGCTATCGAGCGGGTAATTAATAAAAGAACAGAGGAAAAAAAAGAAACAAATAATACATGCGATGACCTTAATTTTGAGAGCATCCATTTTATGCTGCAAAGTGCTAAACGATTTCAGCAAACGCAGAAAGCCCGACGACAAGACAAAGCATTGCAGAATAAAACTATTATCAATGAGATGCTACAAAGCTTTACCAATTGGCCACCGCGGAGCAATATTAAAAACGACGAAATACAAAAACCAAACTGGCTCTGTCGTAACGGTTTATTTATAGATTGGCTTTCGGAAGCAGATCCCGAAATCATAACGATCAATGCATTAAGTATAAAATTTTTGTTTTCGCGCCAGTGTAGTGAATTTCGTTTCTATTTGCTCTCTACTATAAACCACCAAACCAATTGGGAAACTATTGTCCACATTGCAGACTATTTGTTCACACAGGGTCATTTGAATTTGGACTATAACACTGTATTAAACTATTTCGAAGCGCTTACAAATAACCCAAAGTTGTGGAAGGGACGCGACAAATGCGTGTCAAAATCTTCAAATCTCCCAAACAACATTTTTTTATTAAAGGATGAGGAATTACGTCCATTTACAGAGTTCATCTTGCATGAAGGTATTGCGGAGATGCAGAGCGATATCCTAAACTATGACTACAAACTATACAAGCGCATGAGTCTCCTTTTTAGAGTCACTGAAAAAAAAAAACGTGCGATGGTAAAATTTGTAGACTACGTGAATAATAATAGCTGTTCGGAAACGCTTAAGCTACAATTGCTACAACAACTCTACATTATGTATCCTTCAATAAAATTTCTTAAATTACAGAATGTTAGTGAAAAAACTTTTAAGCTGCAAACGTTGAAAGGATGTCAGGCTGACAAAGTGTCAAATTATCTGATCACTTGCCTGGGTAGTTTGGTTGCAAAGAAGGATTTTGAAACTCTGTCGAGCGATACGGAGCTGTTAATCAGAAAATTAGCAGCTTCACATCCTTCTCTATTTTTGCGACAGCTAAGCGTCCTATCTTCTTTGATTCAAGGTCGAGCTCAGAATACCATCCAAGCACTACGAGAAGAGTATCACTTCCATCGATTCATGCAAATCTTACGGGCCTTGGAGCTGCTTCAGCCTATGATTTTCAAAGACACATACGAAGTAGAGTTGCAAACTACTCTGTCGTGTTATTTCAACTTCTTCAAACACCACAGTAATGTGAAGGAAGCATATCAGATTCTAGTAAAATTTGTGCAATTTCTGCAATTATATATAAACATAAACCCATCCAGTGCTCTTCTTTTTATTGAACAATACGTGGGCATTTTGATGGAATTAGCTGCGAAGTACGCATCCATTACTGCTTTACAGGAATTGGTACAGGTTCTGGCACTGCTGCAGCACAAATCGATTGCTTCAAATGAGCTGGATGATGATGATGTAAAACATGAATTCGAATTGGATGAACCGATAGAATTGAAAACGCCTAGTAAGTCATCATCTGCCGCACCTGCAGTAACAGCTGAAGTTGAGTCAATGGAGTTGAGCTCCAATACCTCGCATCTTGATATTGGCACCAGGGGCGCGTTTTCTTTTGTGAAATCAGGTTCATACAACAAATCGAACACATCCAACATTTCACCTCACTTTCTCAATTTAATAAAGATTATCAAACAATCCAATGTGGAAGATGTGATATTAGGGCCACTTCAGGAGATTGAATGCCTTACATCTAAGCGATTTTCATTCTTGAACGATCTCTTTGACAGATTGCTAGATCTAATTTTCTCTCCCAGCGCTCAGATAAGATCGATTGCTTTTATAATACTGATTCGCCATTTGAAATACAATCCAGGTCACGCAGATATCAACAAAAGCACATTAAATGCATACATACAATGTTTACGTGATGAGAACTCCTCAGTTGCTGCCACTGCCATCGACAATCTTAGCGAGATAACTTTGCTTCTTCAAGAGCACGCTGCTGAAATTCTGTCGGTAGCATTCTCACTCGGCCTTCGCTCACGACTCAACACAAGTACGCAGATAAAACGAGTATTACAAACAATAATGCTTCAACATGGATACTAATCATATTGTTACCTAGCTGTGTAATACAAATAAATTTTAATAAACCATTGGTTATGCTGGATATTATTTGTTCAAATAGTAATAATGAAAATGTTAAATTGTTAGAGAACTTAAAAAGGAAAGAACTGATTTGTTTTGAAATAGTAACAACTGTCACATTTGCCACATGCATTAGCCTGAAGACATACAATATTTTGTATGACATAATCCAATATTAAGACGAATAAGAAAACATTTTGTCCCAATACAAAATTGTATATATTTTAAATGGTTAGAATGATATAATAAATGGAATAAAATTGGCACATTTCCTACATACGGAAAACTAATAATGACGGAATATAGTAAAAAAAAAAAAAAAAAATTTAATACAAAATACAATCAATGACAACAATACAACTTTAAAATACAAATATTTCGGCAGAAAAATTATATCGTAATTTTGTTAGTAGGTAGGCTTTTGTCACTTGGATTTTACCTCATCAAGAAGATTTTGTTTTAAAAGATTCAATTTTACAGAGCAGATGAATAGTGTTCCAAATTAATTTTTTTAACTTCATTTTCTTATTTACAATCTGTTTAAAGGACATTAAGTAATAATTTTGATAAATATTAATAATGGCGCAAATAAGAAAGCCCATGGGCTTACTTATGAACATAGATGTTAATAGCAATAAAAATTTTAAACTTTATTACTACTTATACATATTTAATTATATTTAATTAGACGTGTTCGGTATTTTTTACTTCCTCAAATATTCTTTTTACTTTCTCAAATATTGCTTTAATTTTTAGATCTTGATGTATAGTTGATTTACTTACATACTAAGATGCAAATATACTTAGTCGAATATACTTACTTCGATTTAAATCGTATTATTTTTATGTTGGCTCTTGCTGCTGAGCCCCATAATGGGATTCCATACGTCCATATGGGTTTTATAATATCTTTATATATGTTTTTTTTTTTATTTAACTTAAGACCCAAAAGCCAGTCGTGAGGCGCCAACCAAGTTGCTTTGGAATTATGTGACTACGCCACACACACACAAGTCAAGCGTCTATCTAGATATATATACTGATATACTTCATCTCTCTGAGGCAGCTGGAAGTGGTTTACATAAACAGGTGGACATATACCTTGTCTAAGGGTAAACGTCACATGTATCGAATTCTGTTCATTCATTTTAATCCGCCATTTATCGAGCCAATCGTTTATCTCAATTAAGTTATTTTGATTTGGTTGCCTGCTGCTGTAGGGTCACTATTTTTCGCCTTGATGCAGTATGTATGTGGATACAGCATAAAATCAGATGTAAATAGTGTATACAATATGGTCCTAGCACGCTACCTTGTGGAACGCCAGAATTTATTTCAACTAAATCTGTGAACTTTTTGAAATCTTTAATTTTTACCATAAATAATCTATTTTTCATGTAGGAGTTTAAGATTTTGAATGCATGATAAAGAAGAACCATTTTGAGTTTGTACCATAGCTGTTAAATTTTGATTACAATTAGTAATCAATTAGATTATATATTTAAAAGAATTGTAATGATTATATAATCATAAGTAATCAAAAATAATCAGGATTACTGAAGATTATTAGGAAATAATTTCAATTAGCTAAAAATAATCAAAAAAATAAAAAATGATCGTGAGCTTCTTTGTGCTTTAATTTGATTTTGTTTAAAATTTAAACTGAAACTGATGAAAATGATGTAACTCCATCTCCGCAAGAGTCAATCAAAGCTGACTAGCGAACAATAATTAGCAACCAATTTTTTAGATATTAAAACGATAATTCAACTGATGAAGTGATTTGGCAGAAATATGATATCAAGGTGGCATTTATCTTCTTTAATACACCTTTGTCGTCATCATGGCCAGTTGAACGCCTTTTTTCGTTTACCGGAATTGTAAATAGACCAAGGCGACAGTCATTGTCCGATTTTACTCTAGAAAAATTGGTTTTAATGAAGGCAAACTTTAAATATTTATAAATATTGCTTTACATTTTGTTTTATGTTCCATTTTTTCTTGTTAAAATGTAGCTACATCGTTAAATCCTTATGTATGTAGCAATAATATTTAAGTGTTAAGCCTACAGGATGCAAAAAATGTTTGTGGTCTGTCTCTCCAGTTACATCATTTAGTACCACTCTTACCCTTTATTCTAAGTTTTCAAGAGATCAAATACGATTTTTTTTCGCAAAGTTATGGCTATTCGAAGTTACGAAATAATTATTGTCTCAAAGGCTTAATTCTGACGTCGAACCTCGGATAGCCATAACTTTGGGAAAAAAAATTGTATTTGATCTCTTGAAAACTTAGAATAAAGGGTAAGAGTGGTATTAAATGATGAACCCTGTACATAACCTCAAAAGTAGGAAAAACGCAGTTTTTCGGGTACATAACCTCAAATATCTCAAAATCCTGACTTGATGGGCCAATTATGACCACGGATTCAGATTCTACGTTGCAAATTACTTCCGAAATGGCCCTTAGCTTTCCAACAACTAAACCATGTTGACCCTTGTATCGATGTATCGAGCCAATGACAAAATATTCTTATGTTTTGTGAACATTCAAATCGGTTTCTCGTATCCGATAACTGGCCTGCGAAATATCCTGCATTTTTTAATTTGAAAACCTGTGAAACGGCCGTATTTCTCCTGTTTTTCGACCAAAAACATATGGGAGCGTTAGTCAGCCCTGATGACGATATTATGGCTGTCGGATGGCATGGGATCTAATGCAATTTTAAACATTTTGACTAAGTCGTTGTTCTGATGTAGAAAAATTTACAATTCTTGGACAATGGTTTGCTTCGTTGTTGGATTGTAAGCCCAAAGCCTATCAATTTCAGCATCCGAGTTGCCCATGAAATAAATTTGTACGAATTGATGATCCGCATCTGGTACTGGTAACAGCGCTCCTAGTAAGCGATATATTTGTCCTTGGATCTGCAATCGTTTGAGAAATTGTAAAATTATTTCATATACATTTTTAAATATTACCAAAAACTATTAATTAATTATTAATTATTAATTATTATTATTAATTACCTTTAAAGTGAGCATGAAATTGTACTGTACAATATGCGTTGCGCTAAAGGACGTAATTTGGAAACAACTGTTGTATTTTTGAATGTTAGTCAAGAAATGGTTAGTATCACTTCCCATCCCAGAAACTAATGAGCGTAATGGATCTGGTGGAGGGAGTAATTGTGGCAATTTTACTTTTCCACCTGCAGACTCACCGCTGTATTTCAATGCATTACAATACGGAAAAACGATTGACATTTCTCCAATTGCTACTGATTTGTCAACACCATCTCTACTTCCGGATGGTAGGAGAATGCTGCTCGTTCCAGGCGGAATCGATCATGTTAATTTTGTCGTGCCCGCTGTTGTGTTTGATGTGCACGAACTCGTTAAACAATCGCGAAGTGTACCGTCGTTTTCAATACAAAATGAAGAAATGACAGTTTTGTATATCGTATATCTGCAGTAGCGATTGCCATACAAATTTACCTATTTTTAATTTTTCGACTTTTCAGCTGAACTTTTTGGTTTTTCCGACTTTTTTTTTCTTTTTTTAAATCATCCGTTAATTATAACCAGTTGGGCACAAGAGAGCTCCATGGAATTGCGAGCTTAAAAACTTGTGTAGCTACACAAAAAGCAGAGAACAAAAAATTTCACAGTTGAAAAAAATCAACCAATCAGAGCACTCGAAAAATATCAAAGTGTACATGCTAAGAAAAATGAAACAAACGAAATAAATTCAACTTGGCTTGCTTCGTTTATTTCGAAGTAGGAAAACGAAAAACAATTGATTCTTTCAAACAAGTTCATTTTACGTATGTAAAACTATTTTTTATGTTCCTACAAGCATTTATTTCCGCAAAAGCACAAAAATGTTTTATTAATTTTTTTTTAAATTTTAAATCGCATTCAAAATTTTTCACAGTGCATGGGCTCACGCCCACATGACAAAGGCTTGCATGTAGTGGTGTGCACAACTGATTATAACGAACAAAAAAATATTCAAATCGGTCAACATTTTTTGAGTTTTAGCGAAACAACGAACGGCGATTCATCATTATATATATAGTAGATAGATAGAATTATATATATATATATATATATATATATATATATATATATATATATATATATATATATATATATATATATATATATATATATATATATATATATATATATGAATTTATTGTAATTTTTCGTCAATTATATTGAAATAGCCCTCATATATGTTCAGAACTTAAAAATATAGCTGCAATTTGTTGAATAACTATGACCTCAGCTTATTTATTTAACCACTTAATACTGAGCGAATTGAATGCGCGTCTGCTCACGTCTGGTTTATTGGAGATCGATGAATAGATGAGTAAATGTCGGCGCATGTAAAGGGTGTTCTTTTTAGAGGTTGTTTTAAAATACTGAGAAATACATAATTTAAAACTGGAGATTGGCTTTATTACAATAAAAACAACATTTTATGCCATTAGTGTTTAAATATGATTTCGGGCATGTGGGCGCATGTGTAGGTTCAATTTTCAAGCAATAGTGCCGATTCGCGGCAGTGGTTCGCACGATGTTCTCTTCCAAGTTGTCCAAAGTTCCCTGGTTTTTTCCCATAAACCAATGACTTTACGTAACCTTGAGAAAATAATCCAAAGGATTTGAATATCGGTTGCCAATTGACTGATCCATTTCGATAAATAACGCGCTCGCTAAATGGTACCTTCAGTAAATCGATTGTTTTTGATGCGCTGTATGGCATGTGGCGACGTTCTGTTGGAAAGCATGTCTTCAATAAACACCCCATTCAATGTAATGTACCCACCGACCTCATTTTTAAAGAAGTAAGGATTAATGTCCACCACCGAGGATTTTCATCACTTCAAATGCGGAAATTTTACTTATTGACACGTTCATTGAGGCAAAAATGAGCGTCATCACAGAACAAAATATTTCCATAAAACAGTGTGTTGAATTCCAGTTAAATTTCAATCAGTAATAAAGTACTGAAACAAGTTGGATTCAGGGCTCCAGTTCGAGATGGATAAAAATTGTGATATTATATGGGATGAAGGAATTGGTGGATACTGTTTTCGTAGACCTTTAAGGAAACTATGCATATCATATATGGCTACGAAAGCGAGCTATTTGAGCACATAAAATAAAAGTTTTAATGCAATTAACACATATATTCAAAAACAACTTCCAAGAAATTTTGTAATATTTAAATCAATAGACTATGGGCATGTAGCAAACTGTGAATTACACAATTTAGTTTTTAGCTCATATAATGCTTTTCTGGAATTTAGACCCACCAATTCTTTGCAATGGATCCAGTACTTTTGTAAAGGATATCCAGTGTAACGTTATTGAAGCGATTTTTTACGTATATTATTCAAGAATTCCAATAATTTCTATAGATGTGCTCTTTAATTTTAAGATATAATAATTTTCTGTAAGGGTGGCATTTTCAATGACAATAATTAATAAAACAATTCGTATGGTGGGAGTTCATTTGGAAACACCATGCTTTTTACATGTTCAACTGTATGTACCTTCGTCTAGAATAGGCAGTCTGGATAAACTATTTATTTATGTACTCCACGGAAAATCGTTGAATATTGTGTACCAATTTGCGTAATTAATGAGCAAATGATTTTTAAGTTACTGGATATTGGAACTACATATATATATATACATTTTCTTATTTTAGTTTAAGTAAAACACCATAAAATTTAAACCAAAATAACTGTTTTGAAAGTTTTAAACATAAGTTGAAATATAAAAACAGTTTTTAGGACCCGAGCAAAGCCGGTGTCTTAGGAAGTCTAAATTCTACATATAAATACGTAAATTCTACATATAAATACGTATAAATACGTAAACATACATTTTTTAGCACCATTTCAATGGATTAAAAAAAAAAAATCGTGACCATTTTTATATAGTGACGCAGGGATTAATGAGTAGATGTGCTCGAAACAAAAATTTAACATTAAACTTCACTTAAAACTTATTAGCGCGCATAATTCGCAAATAGGTTTTCATATTCTTTGTGAATTCCTCTATTGCTGTCATTTTTTTCGTTGTTTGTTTGCTATCTGTTTCAAAATGAAGTATCAAATAAATGAGAAAATTATTTGTGAACAATACGGGATTTAGTAACGAAGTAAAACATTCGCTCGGCGCAGGTGGTCGAATTTCGATAAGGATGCGGACCTTGCATAAATAATTGTGAGTATACTGATCGTGGTTTATTTGACATAGTGCTTAGCAAGAATAAGAAAGAATAACAAAGTACTGAAAAGAAGTAATGTTAGCAACGGAGAGTAAGAATCAGCGATTGTAGTCCTTGCTGGTTTGCTCTTTGAACTCACTTTTCGCTTTCGAATTTCAAACTGGGCGGGACACGCCCATTGGTACGTGTACGAAATGTGTTAAAAAAGAAAGTTATTTTACTTTTTTGTAGAAAAATATTTATTTATTCACCAATACATATTTTGTCGCCTTCAAAGTAATCTCATTCAGATAGACTTGTACCAGCGTTTTTTCCAATCCTCGAAGCACTTCTGATACACGCTTTTTGGTATGGTCTTGAGCTCTTCCAGCGATGCGGTCTTTATCTCCTCAATAGTGGCCAAACGCCTTCCTTTCATCAGTCTTTTCAGTTTTTTGAACAGTAAAATGTCGCAGGGGGCCAAGTCCGTTGAATTCGGTGGCTGAGGCACGATTACGGTGTTGTTTTTGGCAAAAAAATCACGAACAAGGAACGATGTGTGAGCAGGTGCATTGTAGTGATGCAAGAGGCATGAATTGTTTTGCCACGAATCAGGGCGTTTTATTCGTATTGCTTCACGCGATTGGCGCCTAACTTCAAGGTAATATTCCTTATTGACTGTACGACCTTCTTGCAAAAACTCACGATGCACCACGCTATTCTAATCGAAGAAAACATCAAGACCTTTACATTTGACGAACTGAGCGTGCTTTTCTCTAGCTTGGCCCATCTGGCCGCTTCCATTGGGATGATTGGGCTTTAGTTTTGACGCCATTTTCAAATATCCATGTTTCGTCACCAGTTATGAGCAACTATGGATCGTTGTTGTCGCCATTAAACAATGCTCATCCGAAGAAATTGCATGGCGTGAGCAAACCGATATGCCGACATCCTCAGCCACTTTTTTAATAGTGATTCGATAATTCTGTATTATAATTTACTTCACTGCTTCAACGTTTTCATCGGTTGTTGACGTGCTGGGGCATTCAGGGTGGGCATCGTCATTAACTTCTCGATCTTATGTGAAAAGCTTGTACCACACATAAATCTTTTTTTTGCTCAAGGTCGACTCGCCAAATGATACAGTCCATATTTTAAGTGCATTGGAGCACTTTTATTTTTCACACACATTTAATACAGATTCTTTTCTATTGGAAAAAATCAAATCGGAAAATTATTGTAATTGTAGGTATAGCAAAGAGACGGAAGGCAGGCATAATTTTATGTGCAAAAAGACAACACATAGTGTCGTGTAGTGTAAAGCGTTATCGAGCATTTAGCAATAACGATTGAAGGAAATATGGAGAATCAGCTTCACCACTTAGTGTGTCGAATTACACATGTGAACTCAGCTTGACGTGGATGCATGATTTATGCTTACGTGTACTTATATTTATTTGTTACTATTCTACAGTGAGCTCTCGCTTTATTTATTTATTACATTATTACGGTGAGCTCTCGCCACACCTCCCTACTTTTGAATAATAACGAAATATTACGAAGTTATTTTATATATATACATTTTTTTTTTTAATTTTGTATTATATTAAATGTTTTTATTGTACTTTAATATTGTTTGAATATTGTAGGTTTGAATATTGTAGAACATTTGTATGTTGTATGTTGAATTAAATTTAATTGAATATGCTTGAGTTTCATTTATATATATATATTTATAGATAGTAGTTTTCGTATGCGCATGCATAGATAATTAGAGCCATAGATAATTATATATATATATATATATTATATATATATATATATATATATATATATATATATATATATATATATATATATATATATATATATATATATATATATATATATATATATATATATATATATATATATATATATATATATCTAATTATCTATGTATGCGCATACGAAAACTACTATCCTTATATATTTACTTTTTTTTTTCTTTTAAAATTCTTGCTCTTTTATGTGCTAATTCCAATCTATATTTAGTTACCTTAGCATAGTTTTCGACGTTATATAATGGATTGGAAAGTTGCGAAAGTAATTGCTATCTCAAAACCAGGTAAAGATGCATCCTCATATAGACCAATTAGCTTGCTTCCGATATTGTCCAAAGTATTTGAAAAAAAAATTTTCGATCCAGACTAATTCCCATATTGGAAAGTAGGAGTACCATACCAGACCATCAATTTGGCTTCCGCCGGAATCACTCGACTGTACAACAAGTCCATAGAGTTACAAATAAAATCCTAAACGACATCGACGACAAGAAGTTCTGCATAGGAGTATTCCTAGACGTGGAAAAGGCATTCGATAAGGTCTGGCATGAAGGCCTAATTTTAAAGCTCTTCAAGTGGTTTCCAGAAAACATAGCTCAAATTCTTACAAGCTATATCACAGACTGAGTATTCTTTGTGAGGTACAAAGACGAATATTCCACTCTCAGGCAAATAAATACAGGCGTACCTCAAGGAAGAGTGCTAGGTCCGCATATCTGCCGACCATGGGGTCGGCAGATATGCCGACCCCATCTGAAAACTCTTCAATGCTAGCAACTTTCGCTGATGATATAGTCTTGCCAAGTGCTGACTACAATATTAACACTGCAATGTGGCTAACATTGCAAAGAAATTTAAACTCTACGCTAGATTGGTTTAATAAATGGAAAATTAAAATAAACAACACTAAAACGGTACAAGTGATATACACTACCAAAACCAAATTTACTCCAATGGACAGCAAGCTGATTTGGAAGTACCACATTAAAAAAAAAAACGCGATCAGATCAAGCAAAAAAGTAAACACTTATACTGGATTTTAAATAGGAACTCAAGACTATCCCTAAGAAACAAGATATTAATCTCTAAATCTCTAATAAAACCAATTTTTACCTAAGGAGCCCAAATATGGGGAACTGCGAAAAAAATCAAACACGGCGTTTATTCAGAGACAACAATCAAAAATCTTCCGTCTCATCACGAATGCGGAGTGGTATATAACCAACATGGATTTACATAGAGACTTAGACATCCCAACGGTGGAAGAAGAGGTTGTGAACATTAGCAGAAATTACCAAACTAAATTACAATTACATTCGAATAAACAAATAGAAGACCTACCCGTGCAAGAACTATTGCGTAAAAGAAGACTACAAAGGACGAGGCCTGTTGATTTAGTTTAGTTTAATACATATGTATAACTTAGTACAATAATTAATGATTATGTTTTAAAATAAACTTTTATGAATAGTCATTTAAGTTAACTCACTTAAATCATGTACTTAAAGTCAATTTATAATTATTTAAGACAGACGTACAATAAAATTGGGAGAAATAAAAAAAAAAATTTAATGGATTAATATTATTTACTGAATTAAAGTATTTTGGTAAATTACTTTGTCTTCCAAAGACTAACTCATATGAACAGTAATATGCTGTGGATGTTATATTGTCTATCTTTAAATATTTACACAAGACATTAATTATGGAATTTTTATATTCAGTTCCCATGTCCGAAATGAATGTCTTCATTGGACCGAACTTCAATATAAAAGATTCAAATATAGCTTTAGCGACAGTATTTGCACTTTTACTTACACTTGGAATGGCAACTAAATATTTCGTTAACTCACATATTAATGTAACCACATATTCATTGCCATTTTCAGATTTTGGTAGTGGACCGATCGTGTCTGCTATCATTATGTCGAAAGTTTGTATTGGAGGGTCTGTAATTGTTAATGGGGTCTTTGTGTGGGTCGTTGTTTTTGCTTTTTGACATTCATGACATCTACATATGTACTCTTTTATTTGTCGAGTCATACCTTTCCAAAAATAGTGACTTTTGACCTGGCCAAGGTTTTTGTAATGCCAGTATGTCCTCCTTGTATAGGATCATTGTGAAATGTAGACAAAATTGCTTCTTTTTCTTTATTAATTATGGTCATTTATTAATTCTTAAAAATATCTATTGAAACGAGTTCAAGGATCTTTTCACACGGTGCCACTGTGAGTTGGCTGATTTCAAGTTTACAGGCTTGCATTTCAAGCCTTTATAAGAACTGACCTAAGTCAAAAGTTCCATTGGTATACAAATCGCTAACATCACATCTTGCAATAACTTTTTTTCCATGTTTGAAAAAACATATTCGTTATGTGCAAGGCCACTAGTTATGTGCAAGGCCACTACTTATGCGTACATCGCCATTCTTGATGACTTCATATACGTTGGGCTTAGAAGCTTTTTCAAGACTTTGCTTTAGCATAAGTTCTTGTTCATTTCCTGCGCAGGGTTTATTTTGTCTACCTTTTTGCCTGGTAGTGACTATCAGGACTTGTTTTTGAATGTCTTTTAACTGATCGATGGTTATTCTTGATAACGCATCGGTTACTTAATTGTCTTTTCCCTTAAAATACTCTACCGTAAATTGATATTCTTCTAAATCAAGTCTCATTCTTGCTAATTTAGAGCTTGGTTTTACCATTGAAAATAAAAATGTGAGGGGTCTATGATCTGTTTTAACTAGAAAATGCCTACCATATACATATGGTCTGAAGTGATTTATTGCCCAATGTATAGATGTAAGCTCTTGTTCTGTGGTATTTTTTATTAGATTCGCCTTTTGTAAAAGATCTAGATGCATAAGCTACAGGTAAATATATTCCATTATGTTCCTGAGTTAACACAGCTCCACAAGCTTCTTTACTTGCATCTGTAATTATGCAAAATTCTTTAGAAAAATCAGGGTATTGAAGTAATGTTGGGCTCATTAATTTTGTTTTTAAATAATCAAAAGCTTCTTGACATTGAGGTGGCCATTCGAATTTTACGTTCATTTTGCATAAATTAGTTATATGGAGGGAATAATCCGCGAAATTTTTAATAAATCGACGATAGTAATTACAAAATGCAACGAATCTTCTAGAACTATCTGCGTCCGTAGGGACTGGGTATTTCTCTATGACTTCATACTTTTTGTCATCTGGTAGAATACCTCGATCAGTTCATTTACGACTTAGAAAAGTCATTTCATGCATGAAAAATGTTCACTTTTCTGGGTGCAGTTTCAAATTGTTCTTTCTACATAGCTCAAATGCATCAATTAGATTCTTAAGCATATGATTTTCGGAACAAGCGATGACTATTAGAACATCCATATAAAGAAAAGCTTGGGCTGGTTTCAGCCCAGAAAATGCTATTGTCATCATTCGTTGGAAGGAATGTAGGGCTATTTTTAAGCCATACGGTAATCGTGTTAAAAGATAAGAGCCATTGCTCGTTGAAAATGAAGTTATATTTCTTGATTCTTCTTCCAATTCTATTTGATGAAATCCAGACATCAAATCTAAGTATGAGAAATATTTTGCTCTACCTAGTTGGTCAAGAATATCATCTATTCTCGGCAACGGAAATTTGTCTGCTAACAGTTTCTTATTAATTTGTCGATAATCAACCACTAAACGCCACCTTTTCTTTTCAGAATCAGATAGTGCTTTCTTTGGAACCAGTAGTAATGGGCTGTTATATTCAGAGACTGATGGTTCTACGATATTATCTTTTATCAATTTATCTACTTGTTTCATGATTTCATCTTTTTGACTATGTGGGTTTCTATAGTTTTTGGTATAAACTGGTTCATCACTATTCAATCTTAATTTTTGTTTATAGAAGTTGTTTGTTGTGATTGGTTCAGTTGCCAATGCAAATGTATATGTATATTTTGAACACAGGTTTGTGTTACATTATTAAATTGTGGTGGAAAATGTTTTCTTAATTTTGAAAGGATTGATTCTTCTCTTTTTGTATATTTCGTATTCATTATCACATACTTGGTTAAGGATTCGAATTAAAGTTTATTTAAATTCAACATCTGTGTTTCATTTGTGGTATTTAATATTCGATTAAATGCATTTTGTGCATTTGAAATTGTAACGGGTGTTTTTTTTAGACGTGTGGTTTTAATCTGGCAACACTGTTTTCGGCAGCTGTTTTTTTAGCAGCTGTTCAGTTTCGTTTGCCATTTCATAATGAATACACTTAATCTGGAACAACGTTTGCAAATCGTGCAAATTTATTACCAAAAGGAGATGGCCACCGATCCCGATTTTCACAAGAAAATTTTGTTCAGCGATGAAGCTCATTTTTTGTTGGATGGGTACGTTAATAAACTAAATTGACGCATTTGGAGTAATGATAATCCACAAGCCATTGTTGAGACGCCGTTACATCATAAAAAATTCACTGATTGGTGTGCTCTATGGGCAGAGGGAATCATTGGTCCATATTTCTTCATAAATGAAGCCGGCCATAATGTTACAGTCAATGGGGAACGCTATAGAGCCACGATTAATGAATTTTTCGTGCCTGAATTGGAAAATGTTGATGTGGACGACCTTTGGTTCCAACAAGACGGCGCTACATGCCATACAGCCAACGAAACAATCAATTTATTGAAGGAAAATTTTGGAAATTGGGCCTCTCGGCTGGAATTTATTCGAGCCAGTCGCGGCGCCCACTTGCCCGAAATCATTTTTAAAACATAATGGCAAACCATTATCTTTATAATAAAGCTAAATTCTTGGCCACAACATTAAATTATATGCGTTTTATTTCTTCTTGAAAACCACACGTCTATTAAAAAAACACCCTATATTTCCAGTAAATATACCATTTTGAATATCTTGACTTGATATTAGTATTTGTTTATCAATAGTATTTACTTTAATTTGTCGTATCTCCTGTGAAGGAGCTGGGACATTTATTTCGTTGTTGTCTATGGTATGAATAATTGGAATTTGTATGGAGCAATCGAGATTATTTGGTTTAACTATGAATGAATCAATTTCTGGAGTGAAATCTGGTTGGCAATTGAATTTCATTATAAAATCTATTCCAACTATTCCATCTCCTGGTATTGGAAAATTACTAGGAACTACATGGAAGTTGTGGGGTATAATGAAATTACCGGAATTTGTTGAACCTTTACCTATTCTTGTTATTTGTGTGATATTGTTGTAATCAATATCTGAAAGTTGATCAGAATTTTCTTTTATAATTGAAATGTAGCTCCCGTATCTATAAGAAATGTGAGCGACTTGCCTGTTTGTTTGTTTTTTACTTTAAAAAAATATTTAGATTAAGATTGATTGTGTGAACTTTTGTGTTTAATTTTGGTTTTTAGTACTTAAGGGAACTTGTTGGTTTTCCGATTATCTTTATTATTACGTGTTATTGTGGTTATTGCATCCTACGATCTCTTTTATTATAATTATTACCATTATTGCTGTTATAATTATTGTTATAGTTATTCTTATGGTAATACCCACGGCCATTTCCTCTTCCTCGATAATTACCTCTATAGTGATTACCTCGGAAGTTGTCTGCGCTCTGCACCCAATCCTTCATCAATATAAGATGCTTCAAGTAATTTACGCAAATTATCTATTTCATTCGTAAATTCTAATGACATTTTGAATATTTATTATTATAATGCGTTGCTGTTTTGCTCTTTTACAGTATTAGCCATTTTTGCCTTTAAAACGTCGGATGATTCACCGATTATTGTGGCTTGTAATCTATTTATAATGTCAATGGTTGTCTCGTTTTGAACCTTATATAACCATAACCAGTGCGTGACGTAGTGTCTGGTCTTGGCTGTATGGCATGACGGGCACTGCGACATAAGGTGTTGTCTTTTGTACCCTAGCCCGGATATGGTTAAGTTAATTTATCCAGGATCTTCTGCGTCTCTTTAACGGAGAATATCCTTAGAAGAGGTGTTTCTGATCTCATCAGATGTAATAAAAGGTTTGTTCATCTGTACAATTCTGAGCCTGACCAAGGTCCTCAACCTCAAGACAAAGTCTGCACTCTGTTTCTGAGGAGACCTAGTTTTTTTAAGTGATATCTCAGTGGATGATGGCCGGTGAGGTACCCCAAAAGCAACCGCAGGTCAGAACTATTAAGATATGTGTTGGTTTTAGGGTGTTTATTTCACCGTGATAGCTGGCGCTACAATTTTTTATTTTCACTAATTTTTAATTCCACTTGGCACACGAGTTAAATAGTAACGCGTTTATCTTAATATTTTTTGACTTGGTTTAATAGAACATTTATATCGAGTCTAGGATAACTAAAAGATTAACAGTCTGGCTTGGTTAAGGATTTGCTGTTGAATGTTCGATCTCAAAAAACCTCAGTTGGCGCGAAATCACTCGAATTCTCGGCTTCAACCCGAACATCAGTTGGCGCCAAATCCCGCTTACGGCAAATCAACTATAAAGTTGCCACTTAGGGTTATAACAAGTCATAATACAATTCATTTAAATTATGATACTATTCATTAAACACCCTACACTTCAATAAAACAAAAATTATGCAATTTCACCTAAATATAATTATCATAGTTATTAATCTAGTCCTCGACATCGCGCCCGCCTTGCGCTGGCGCAAACGCGTTCATGGTGAGAACCCGGACTGCTTGGCTGTGCCGCAGCGTCCGAGCTTGTAATGTGATCGCGCACACTACGATCGCGCTCACGCTGGCGTAACGGTCGAGTAGCTTGGGTATGTGTATCCGCTGAACGATTGTGCGACGCACTCCTCTGATGAGCGCAACCGTTCTGGTGCTGATGCTGCCGGTGATACTGATGTCGTCGCTGATGTTGCGATAGGGCATCTTTATATTGACTTTGATGACGTTGCGATGGGCCTCTCAAACGTTGCCGTGCATGCGGTTGCGGTTCTAAGTGAAGCATCATATGATGCAAGTCGCCGCACCGTAGACACACCAGTTTTGAGGAACATCTCCCGATTGTATGGGATCGAGCGAGGCAGTTTGAGCAATATCCGTGCTCCTGCAAAATCTGATGGCATGCTTACGCTGGCAAAGCTGGCATTTATACCACGAAGAGAGAAAGATACAAATACTAAAAAAAAAAGAGAAGAGAAGAAAAGAAAAGAAAAGAACTCATTAGGATTCGTTTTAACGGGTGCGTGGTTAGCAGTTTGGTGGTATTGGAATGTTTATTGGAGAGGTTAGAGTGTAATGGGTGAGAGTTAGTCAGTATGCGTCGGAAGAACGCAGAGCTTAACAATGGGTCGAGTAATAACGCCTTGTTGGCTCCGGATTTCTGCCACTCGAATTTTCCCGTCTGCTCCAGCGATGGGTTTAGTTACCCGTCCAAGACGCCACTCTGTGGGAGGCAGAAGCTCCTCTTTAATGACCACCTAGTCATCCTTTTCCAAATCGCGCTGAGGTTGCTGCCATTTATAGCGGCGATGCAACTCTTGCAAATACTCTCGCTTCCATCGCTGGTTGAACTGGTGATGCAAAGCTTTCACCTTCTCACATGAGTGAGATGTCCTGTTTATCTGGCTCAGGCACAGATATCATGGGCAGCCCTCTCAAGAAATGACTTGGAGTTAGGGGAAGTAATTGAGCCGGATCATCACACATAGGAGACAGAGGACGAGAATTGAGCATTGCTTCGATGCGAGCAAGTAGAGTGGAAAACTCTTCGAATGAGAATTTATGAGAACTAGTCACTTTTTGAAGAGAGTCTTAAAACTCTTCACTGCGGTTCCCCATAGACCACCCATATGAGGAGCTGAAGGAGGTATGAAACACCACTCAAATCCGTGTATGTGAGAAAATAATGTGAGAAAACTCCTTTTGGAGAACATTGCTTGCCCCGAGAAAGTTTCGTCCGTTGTCTGAAAATACTTTCTTGGGGAGACGACTGACAAACCGAAAAAACGCAGCATTAAGTGCTTCAGTGGAAAGATCACTTACTGCTTCCAAGTGCACTGCATTCGTAGAAAAGCAGACAAAGACAGAGGCATAGCCCTTTATTACGGGGCTACGTTTGAGTGAGCTGGCCTTTAGTTGAAAAGGTCCAGCAAAATCCACGCCTGTGTAGGTAAATGGTGGGAAATAAATCGTACGTTCAGAGGGTAACGCAGCTATAATTTGTGAGCGCATTTTTTGCCGGTGTAAGGTACACACCTTGCACCTCGATATACATGCCTTAATCTTATTCTTGATCTTCGGCATGAATATTTCTTCATGCACGGCATTGAGTAAAAGCCGATTTTCAGCATGTAAGAGGGTGACGTTCATGAAATCAATTATTATTATTAGTGTCGAAAACCGACTTTTGGGGTGGATAATAACCGGATAGCGAACATTGTAACTTAGAGCTGAGTTGGCAAGCCTCCCGTTTGCACGCAGACTGGCCTTTCTGTCGAGAAATGGGTTTAGAGACAGAATCGAGCTCTTTTTTGCAATGAGTTGTGAGTTGGTCAACTGTTCTATCTCCTCAGAGTAGAACCGGGCTTGGGCTGCTCGAATAAGGTACCATTTTGCTGTTTTCAACTCACCATAAGAGAGGGAGGGCTCCGTTGGAGTAGCCTTTTTCAAAGCACGTTGAGAGAACCGGATAACATAAGCGATCACTCTAAGAGCTCGCGGGTACCAAGAGATGCGATCCAAAATGTCCCCATCTGACGTATCAATATGGAGCACAGCTACGTTTCGAGATTCGGGTCAGTCTCAACTGTTGTATGAGTTGAAGGCCATTGATCCGGAGTACTTAAGAGCCAAGCCGGTCTGTTCCACCAAATCGGATTAGACTGAAGCTCTCGGGCCGAGCATCCCCGGGTACCGAAATTGCAGTCAGATTATTCAAAAATGAGTTCCAGCGAACCACTGAGAGCGGCTTTACCATTTCGTCCCAATCGCTACCTTCTAGCCACAATTGTTGCAGCAGAATTTTTGCTACCACAATTATGGGTTTAAACCACCCCGCGGGATCGAATAGAGATGAGACATACGACAAAATCTGACGTTTCGAAATAGAGACTGTGGGAGATAGTGCACTTATCGAATACGAAAAAGTGTCCGTGTGAGCGTTCCAGCTTAGACCTAAGGTTTTAGTTGTGCTAAAATCTTTAAGTTTGAGAAAATTGTAATCATACAAATCTTCCGAGGAGACCTCAGCTAGCAAGTCAGAGTGGTTAGCGGTGTTTTTTTTTTGAGTTTAAACCCTGCACTTGCTGGTGCCTCTAGGGTTTCGAAGGACCAATGTTTATTTCACCGTGATAGCTGGCGCTACAATTTTTTATTTTCACTAATGTTTAATTCCACTTGGCACACGAGTTAAATAATAACGAGTTTATCTTAATAGTTTTTGACTTGGTTTAATAGAACAATTATAGCGAGTCTAGATTAACTAAAAGATTAGTAGTTGCGAGAGAACAGTCTGGCCTGATTGAGGATTCGCTCTTGAATGTTCGATCTCAAAAAACCTCAGTTGGCGCGAAATCTCTCGAATGCTCGACTTCAACCCGAACATCAGTTGGCGCCAAATCCAACGCCAACTCGGCAATTCCCGCT
>JAWNNQ010000834.1:0-39527 GCA_035044765.1 Leucophenga montana | reverse complement strand
TTCGCCGCAGGTCGGAAAATGGTAATCAGTCGCACCAAATTTCCACACCTTCACATACACACGGCTACATGCCGCAGTAACGATCAAAACACACAATAAAATTGATCATGTTTGTGATCGACAGAAGGTGTGTGTTGACTCAGACCACTCTCTTGTGGCAGCCAAGGTACGCACCAGGCTCAGCATGTCGCAACACTCAACGAAAGCTAGACGTCGGAAAGCTGCAATAACAACAGACACAGACACCGACACCTGTTCAGCCAGACTCTCCCTATTATTCCGGGAGTCCTCTCCGATTTCTGAAGATATAGTTGAGCATGGAGACATATCTCCCACTCCATGGATACTGCTGCCAAGGAGGTCATTGGATACGCCAGACCTATGATGAATTCTCGGTATGACAAGGAGTGTAGCCAAACTACTGCATAGCAAGATGCCGCTTACTGAAGAACTCGGGTAGTCGATAGAGAGCGATATCGTGAGAAACAAAGAGAGGGGAGAAACGGCTTTTCAGGAGCAAAGAGAAGAAACAACCTGACGACATGAGCTTAAGGATGTTGAGCTGCTCGAAAATTTTATCAAAAGGTCAAGCGTTTGATCGAAGGTTTTAAGTCCGGAGTTGCTTTCTGCAAGGACGATAATGATACAATAGTACGATAATGGAGAAGTTACTTTTTAATCTACTTGAGGACGATGGCCACTCTTATTCATAGTAAGAGCCTTTTTTCAGCCTTATTTGGCTTCATATAAGGCAAACTGCCTTTTTTGAACTACTAATATCAACTTTCTAATACTTTCTAATAATCTTGAACTACCTTTTATGTATATTCAAACAAATGTTTTTTCACCGCATTTTACTTCGAATATACGTATACTTTCGTTCTTTCTCTTTGATCACGCGCACATGACCATATGATAACAACTCATGAACGCTCTACAATGTTCGGCTTTCAACTATACATCATGTTTCAATTATCGCCATCTCGCTCATACTAATTTCTGCCTACTTTACATTAAATTTCATTTCATTTACATTTATTCAATACATTTATGTATGTATCGTCATATATTATAGCCAATGTGTTATTCTGATATATGAGCTATATTATTGTAAAGTTTCATTAAAATCAATTCAGTAGTTTTTACGTGAAAGAGTAACAAACACCCACACATCCGTACAAACTTTCGTGTTTATAATATTAGTAGGATTTTATACTATATGTGTATACAAAAAAAAAAAATTTGTTTGGTGGAAACTGGTATTGAACCACGAATCAACCAAAAATGGTGTGGAAAACCAAACGTAACGGATGCCTACTAGGCACTTTGGCTAGTAACCATCCGAAAAACGAATCTGCCGAATCAGAATGAAGTGCTTTTTATTTGAATGTTCCTGCAAAGAAAAAAAAAGTTTTTTTTTTTCATTTCTATTTTTAAACTGTTGCCAAGCTGCACTACCGTCTGCTGGTGAAGCGGCTAATCTTTTAGGACTGATGCGTGGCGTTGCACCGCTCAATACCTTTCAATGACATCACCATGTCAAATTCGCCAATCAAATGCATTACAGGTGGTTAGGCAGGGGACTGGTCCCCGTAGAAACTATAGAGTTACCTTCAAGGTTTTCTACAATAAGAAATTTTCTACCCAATGACGATAAAACATGCTGAAAATATTTTGCAGTGTTTATGCAAAAAGTTTGCACCAGTTATAACAAAATATCTAACGTTATCTTGGATAGTTTTTGATTTTTTAGATTTTTCAAATCACATAACCTTCGTGTGAACTAGAGATGAGCTAGTGTCAGTGATTTTTGAGTAGCAGTGCTTATCGTCGTGACTGCTACTTTCAAATCACCGTGATTTTGGCCTGCTACTGCAAACGCTGTAAAAATGAAAAAACAAAAAAAAAACCAATTTTATTTGTTCATTGAACTAATTTTTGCCGCCAAATTTTACTTTAATTTAACGCGTTTTTTATGAAACTCCTGTATTATTGATATTCTTATTTTTGGGAACTTTTTAGCCAAAAGTTCCAACTAAACCACTGGGAGAACTCTAGTTATACAAATTGTTCACATTGTTGTTATTCATACAATTATACAGTTTCCATATGGCACGCGCTCAATCTGCTCACGAACGCATACACACTAATGAGAGACCACACAATTTGTATTTATATTTATGTATGTGTAAAAGTAATAAAATATAATAAACTAAAATAAAAATAATACAAAGAAAATGATAATTGGTTGCATAAGCTCAAATCGCTTACTTATATATCCATTTGCATGAACTGTTTGCGAATTATAAGTAGCGAATTATAAGCTGCGAATTTAAGCACACGTAGCAGAACTGCGTACAGAAAAGATTTTTTTTTATATAATTCCCACAAAATGGGAAATGGTCTTATCAGTTTATAACGCATTAACAGATGCATTGTAGACCCCATAAAGTATATATATTCTTGACCGATATAGTCTTTCTGGATATTATCGCATTTCCTGTACATTGGGGAATAATTCTATTGTAAACGGCTCAAGCAGCTCACAAATGTCCGTTACGACACGTATCCCCTGGGTAAGCCACTGAACTTCCTTGGAGAGCAAATTGTGAAAAGGCAACCACTCCCCTTAATTAGGGGTTTGGTTCCATAGATTAATTTTAGGAGCAACTCGAGTTTCTACGAGCTCTGCCTCAATCACGAGGTAAAAATCGTGCTACGTTGATATCGTGACTATTATATACTAGCTGATACCCGGCGCGTTGCTGCCCTTCCCCTTGACTCACCCTTCCCCTGTCACTCCTTCCCACGCCCCACCTTCTCCCTGCCTCACCTTCCCCATGACCCTTTACTCTACATCCAATTCTCGTACCCCTCATCTTCTGTCCCTTCCACCCCTTACGCTGCCACCCATTCCCCTGCCCGCTTCACCAAACTATCCTTACTTTAACACACCTTTTCCATGCCCCCTTCGATCCCATTAACATGTATACAACATTTCGTCCCTCTATTTTAAATGGTACCCAGCGCGTTGCTTTACCTTTACCCCTCCTTTCCTATGATTCCTTACCCTATCACCCATTCTAATTCCCCTGCCCCTCTTCTACCCCTTTTCCAATACTCCGCTTTCCATTTCCCCATGCCCCTACCTCCTTTTCCTTGTTAAAAGTAACCCGGAGCGTTGCTGTCCTTTTCCCTACCTCTCCTTCCCCTTCCCCTGCCCCTTTCCCTTCCACCTTTTCTCCAACCACCACGTCCCATACCACCTCCCATACCACTTCTTTCCCTCCCCCTTCCCCTACCTCCCATGCCCTCCACGACCCCATTAACTCGTATATGAATTTTATTCTTAATTTTAATATTATTTTTTTAATATAAAAAACTACTTTTTGTGACTTAAATATAAAAGTTAGACATATGCTGTCGCTGACTTTTTTGTAGGCATTACCAAGCTCTACAACTTTTCTCTAGAACTCAATCATATATCTCTCATCGTTAAGGCTGCGTTCGTAAGAAACATTTTCGTTCGATCGGTTTTTCTCCGACTTACTTTGATAATCCGACTACCACGAAAAAGTGGCTTTCTATTGCTAAAACAATTTTCAAAGTTGGTTCAGTAGATCCCGAGATTACCCCTACAACTTCACACAAACTTACTATCTCACAAACTCACAAACTTTACCTCTATAATATTAGTATAGAATAACACAAAACTAATTTCTCGCGTTGAATTTTACTTCGACATAACTTTATGTTTAACTATAATTATATGAATAAAAAAAAGGTGTATATAAATGGCATTTTCTGGAGGTGACTTGCCTAAAATGGAACATAAAACAATTCGAAAGCGTGGGAGATAGACGGAATCATTTAGCTCCCGCAACGGGAAATGGGCTCCTTACAAAAATCACTAGAATTGAGGCGGGAACAGGGTATTTTACGTAGTCACCAGATTTGTATTTATTCTGGTGCCAACTATGGTTGATTGCAGCACCAAATCCAAAAACCCATTGGAACATGTATATCCCACATTATCCTTTCCAGGATTGAACAAGTGCCATATCTCCATTACAATTCTTTGAGATTAGTTCCGTACTTCAGTTTCTGGAATATCCTCTTTTTTGTGACATTTTCCAGAGGGGATTGACTTAAAATGGGAAGTCATCGGTTTTGGATTTATTTCAGTGCCAACTATTGCTGATTTCATTTCCGATTCAAAAAATTGACTGGGTCAAATATTTTATAACATAACATAGTCCTTCTCAAGATTGACCAAGTGCCATATCTTCCCTACAGCTTGTAAGGACTAAGGCAATACTACTTGAAACCGCAAATGTATGCTAAAAGAGTTATATTTTCATGTTATTTTCTTGAGAGGATTGGATATAAAAACAATCAAGAAAATAGAAAGAAACATTTAATTTTCCACTCCAGTGAAATATACCAGATGCTAGTAGAGATAAAACCAACCATAAGGGTTGAATTCAAAACAAGTATCTTAATAGCTTTATAAAATATGCCTGTAAACATTACTCGTACATGCATGATACAATATATCAGTTGAGCGATAGTCAAGTGCCTGTGATTCAATCAAGGCGACTGAAAACCAATGATATCAGTTGCCACTTGATATTGTAATTCATGGCGTATCAGTTAAATATCTTAAATCAACTTGATACGTTGATACATTTTGTGCTGCTAAACACTTAATGCAGGCTATATTGCTGATATCGTACGCCGTCAATCACAGTGGCACTAGTAAGAATTAAATGATATTCAATCAAAGATATTTACAATATCAAGTAGCAACTGATATCAGTGATTTTGTGGCACTTGAAAGAATTAAATGGTATTCAGTCACAGATATTTACAATATCAAGTAGCAACTGATATCAGTGATTTTGTGGCACTAGTAAGAATTAAATGATATTCAATCACAGATATTTACAATATCAAGTAGCAACTGATATCAGTGATTTTGTGGCACTAGTAAGAATTAAATGATATTCAATCACAGATATTTACAATATCAAGTAGCAACTGATATCAGTGATTTTGTGGCACTAGTAAGAATTAAATGATATTCAATCACAGATATTTACAATATCAAGTAGCAACTGATATCAGTGATTTTTCAGTTGCCATGATTAAATCACAGATAGTTAAATATCGCTCAACTCTGGTGTGAACCATGGAGAATAAGAAGAATATCTTGGTGAGAGTATAGGAACACTTTCATCAAAATAGTTTGATAAGATTTAGAAGCGTCAATTTTCAAGAAAGAAAAAAACGCTATGATGTAATTTAAACACTAAACACTTTTATAGGATTTAAGTACTTAGTTAAAAGCTACAACGCTGTGATGAAATTTCGAGCATAATTACAAAATAAAAACAAATTGTCGATAAGTAATTTTTCATTTGTTCAAGAAATTTTGTCCAAACAACAGCCGCGCGTAACACCCAACACATTTCTTTCAATATTTAATAAATGATTTTATAAATCAACTTTTAAATGTTTCAAATAATTCATATTAATACAATACATACCTATGTATCTACAAAAGAATGTTACCTACTAAATATCAATAATACGCATAAATACTTAATACAGATACAGCAACAGATACAACGCAGAACCGCGCTGGTTTATTTTTTCTACATTATTGTGACTACTTTAATAGTATATCGGAGACAAATTCATTTATAATAGTCAATATATTAATTGTACAAGTTTAAATTATAGCAGATTTTAAATGTACTTACAGTCTCAGCATTATTTCACTTTAATTTAAATTTATAAAAATACAAAATACAATATACCAAATATGTATCTACACTAAACTATTTGCATATTCTACATCAAAACTACTTTCAACAAGTAACAAAACATGCAACAACAATAAAAATTAAAACAATTAAAACAATTAAGTGTGAAATCGAGTGCAGTCTTAGGGGATTTGCATTATTTGCTTTTCATGATTTTAAAAATTAATATATAAATAAATGAAATGGAATGGAATGGAATGGCGCAGTAAAACTTCTCAAATGTGTTAGTAGATACACACCTAGAATCGAAATATTTACAAAAAAATACAATATTTGCTTATAGTATGAAGGTTGACTTGCATATTGTGCACCTTGGCAACTCAAAGTACTATTAGCTTAAACGTACGCAGAATGTTTTGATCTACGAGCACTATTTATGGTGTTTATAGTGATTTGAAAAATTGAACTCGATCAAAATTGGGATGGAAGGAATCTTTGGCTCAGCAAAATTTAGCCTCCAGCAATGGAGGATGGACACTCATTGACAATAGGTTTTAGCGGCAAGAAATTGGAAACTCGAATATTGGTTCATATACTAGTGGCAGCGTCTAATGAACTTCGCCGCAGGTTGGAACATGGTAATCAATAGCTCCTTGGTGCAGTCCCAATCAAAACACATGTAATCTGGTTGATCATGTTTTAATCGACGGAGTGTGTTGAATGTGCGAACAGTACGAGGTCCCAACATAAACTCGGATCAATAACTTGTAGCAGCCAAGATACGCAGCAGGCTTAGCATGGTGCAAGCCGCACGTCTGTCCCAACAACGAAACGAAAACTAGACGTCGGAAAACTGCAATCACAATAGAGACCACCAAAACCTTATCAGCCAGACTCTCCCAACTATTTCGATAGTACCCTCTGAAGATTGAGCTGTGCAGTGGAGACATATATCCCACTCTGTGGACGTGGTTGGCAAGGAATTTATTGAATACACCAGACCTGTAAATCTTGGCACGACGAGGAGTGTCGCCAAGCTACTGCAGAGAAAGACATCGCTTACAGAATACTTCTGAAGTCGGGCGCAATTGCCATACACGAATGCACTGATAGGATAGCATCACTGTGGCTTCAGCGACCAAATCACCTGCGACATGATTGCTCAGATAGAGCATACTCGCCGTAAACTTCCACCAATATTCGATGAGCCCCGGCCACTTATTAAAGAAATGAAGAAGAACTCTCCGCAAGAACTCCCCGCAAAACACTTTATCTGGTACGAAATGCGACATGTTCGAGGCAATATTTAGTATTGTTGTTTACGTTTCAAACAAATGACACAAGCTGCCAAAGACACTCATTGACAATAGGTTTTAGCGGCAAGAAATTGGAAACTCGAATATTGGTTCATATACTAGTGGCAGAGTCTTGTGTGAAACGTTCATTATTAATTCAAGGTCCCAATATCTATCTGTCTGACTGTATGTCTGTCTGTCTGTATGTCTGTCTGTATGTCTGTCTGTCTGTCTGTCTGTCTGTCTGTCTGACTGTCTTTATGTCTGTATGTCTGTCTGTCTGTCTTTATGTCTATCTATATGTCCGTTTGTCTGTCTGTCTGGTTGTTATTGCGCACTTTTGTTTAGCTGTTCCGTTTTTAAGATATACAGCTAAAACATGGCACCGAGACTACTTATTATTGCAGTTATTATTGTATATTGACATTCCATGCCCACTTTTGAGTGTAGTCCCCATACAAACCATACGCCCACTTTTAACTTTTTGTATTAAAAACGTTTTAATTGCAGCCAATATCAACTAAAAACATTGATTTGGTGACTTCTTTTATACGGACGCTCCATTTGCATTATTTTAATTGATGTGTCTCCCCACTTTTTGGGGTAACGTCCATACAAACCAGCTGCGCACTTCCGACTTTTTCTATGTTCAAATATATTTGGCAGTCAATATCATCTTGAAATTGAACATAGTGGCTTCTAGTGGCTTCTATATTATAAATGGATGTGATCCCCAATTTTTGGGGTAGCCTCTACAAAAACCCAGCCAGCCACATTTGGCTTTTTGTATGAAAAACTTTTTTATTACAATCAATATTAAGCTAAAATTTGTTCTTGTGGTTTATTATGAGTGTATACTTCACATATATATCATTGAGTGCAATCTATCCATTTTATGTGGTCGTTCATGCAAACACACCATTCACTTTTGGAATTTTTTATTAAAATCTTTTTCATTATAGATAAAATAAGTTTAAAATTTGTCGGCGTGTTCAATCCACTTTGAGTTGTAACGCCCACCTAAGTAACCATCCACTTTTAGGTTTTACAAATACTTTTTGAAAGCTGCTACTGTACGCTGAACTTGAAATTTTGTGTGAATGGCATTAATGTTTTCTCTGTTGTTTTAATATTAAGTTGTTTGCTTTAATATAACTCTAGTTAGCCCTCAAATTATTTAGTAAGTATTGTACGTTTTAAACAAGTCATTTGTTTTCAATTTGTATTACGTATACGAGTTCCGTTTAGAATTTTTACACTAGCGAAGAAGAAGCAGTTCATCTTTCATCATTTCGAAGTTATAAAAGCTAATGTAAATTAAAAAATAATATTTGAATGATGAAATATATATAAAAAGCGTGAAAGATTAAAGGTACTTAATTCTTTTAGCAACAACAAACAATTTCTAAACTAAAATATACATAGAACATTTTAAAGCTATGAATGCATCTTTTCAATGATGAAACTTGTGAATGTTTTGTTGATGATGGTCAGTGAAACTGAAACTGAAACAGAAACAGAAATAGAAACTGAAACTATCTCATAAGTTTGGTGCACAGAACATTCTGATCATTCATTTTGTGGTGGTGTTACAAACTCTAGAGCATTCGTACTAAACCAGCATGTGGTAGAAGTTGAATTCTGTTTTATAAATCATACTGTTGGGTGAGTTGGGTGTTTTTTTGGGGTGAATCGAAATGTGTAACGCAAATCAAGACAATTAAAATCAGCGTTTCCGAAATTTTCAAAACGGACATTTCAATTCAATTCAAATCATTTCAAGGCTTTTGAAACTAAGTAAACTTGCTGGTGGTGTTGTTGTTGGTGATGTTGGAGAACAGTGCCATAACGAGAACCAAATAACCAAACAGTTTTAGCAAGCTTTTAGTTTGTTTTGGTTTGTTCTTTTTTTTTATATATATTTTTTTATTTATTTAAGTTTTTTTTTTGTTTTTTTTTTTCACGGGATGCAATCACATGGCATTCTAATTAGTAATCAGAGTGTAACGAATAACGGGTTCTAAGCACTAAATACATTATATACGAATAGGTGAGTATGCAGTCTAAAGTTTTAGAGCAAAATTGTAGTATCGTTTTTTTTTTTTTTTTTTTTGTTTTTAATTTGGATTTTTTAATTTAAATACCATTTTGGAGCATTGTAGCGTTTCGTTAGTGGCCTCAGTGAAGGCCCTTCTTAATCGTAATTTTCGGCTCTCGGACAAAGTGCGAGGCATTAGAAGAACGCCCTGGGAGGGAAAAGTTATTGGATGCGTATGATTAGTAGAGAATTTTTTTTTTTTTTTGTTAGTTAATTTGTTTGATTGATATAAAACTTAGTGAATTGATTATTGGCAGTGAATGAAACGTTGGATGGATGGTTTGTTAACTAAATACGCTAACTTCGTAAGGCAGACATCAGCTACAAATTTAACTTTAACATTAACTTGCGATTCAATTACTAACCGAAGTATCTACAAGATACTTTTGCTATTCAATCAAAACGCTTCTATATATGACTGATACAACTGATGCGATTAAAGGTTTATCAGCAGTTAGAATAACAACATGAAATAGCTACATATAGAATAGAAAACAAAATAATCCAACAATTGATACTTATCGTATATAGATAGTTAGATACATACGAGTAGATATATTTGAATAGGTGTATATATTGTATGCTAATAATAATAATAGTAATAATCATAATAATAATAATAATAATAATAATCGTAGCAATAATGAGTTATACAATTAAATGAGCACTTATTTTAAGACTTCAATACGATAACGATAAACTTAATGGTAAATATGACAATTAATAGAATGCGAACTACTTAGCATTATATGAGCTGCAATGCGTTGAGATGCGCTGGCATGTGATTAGTTTCGTATAAGTAGTGAGAGCGAAGGAGACTAAAAAAATATACAAGTATATGATGAGATTATCACAGTAGATACTACAAGTGAAGACATGACAAGGTATAGACACGATAAGTTTGCACTGCCCAGATAGAAAACGATGTAGTACAAATATCTACTAATCTAGAAAATGGGAGCAAAAGATACAGATACACTGTAACAGAGATAGATAGAGTTATTGTACTTATAGCAAATACTATATGGAGTAAGTGGCACACACACATACACATACACACACATACACACACACACACACACATACACACACACAACACATATACATATACATAAAGTGCACTGCGAAGAAAGCGCACAAGTAGGTGCATACACACATGTAACATTTGTGCCATTTGTTGTCCATGTTGTCCATATATCTGTATACCTAATTCTCTATGTTATTGTGTGAGTATCTGCAAGTGTTTCATTTCGTTGTACTACAAGATAAATGGGTTTAAGGAGGCAAGGTTAGTTTAACTGCTACTGCTTCTATTGGACGATATATACACTATACAAGATACACTATACATGTTACAAAGAAGAAAACTTAAATACACAACGACAACAACCAGCAACAATAATAACGACAATAATATGTACACAGGCAATATAGTAAAGAATACAAGTTTAAGATTGATAAAGTAGGATAAAGAAATGCGGGGACAAAAAAACAAAAAAAAAAAGAAGCAAACCAAACTAAATGAAACGAAACGAAACGAAACGAAACGCTATAGATAAGTTATATTTTTATTTAATTTATTTTAGTTATTTCTTATTGTAGATACAGTCGTATTTAGTTAGTATTATTTGTACTGGAATTTTATAGCCGTAAAGATAAAATGTTCGATGCACTTGTCCTTCGGTTTTTGTCTAACTTACTTTCAATATCTCTTTTCAGAATATTTGACTATAACAAATAATTGTATACAGCATAGCAAGCCGCTGCATTGATTTGAAGACGATTTGGAAATGATGTGCATTAGACCGCTGCTTAAGTGCAAACAAAAAATTTGTTACTTAGATATTTTTGTACGATATACACGTAGTTTGAATAGTATAACAATTTAGTCTGCAACGTCTTATTGGAATCATAGGAGTTGCCATAAAGTATATGTACGATATATGCGTGAACAGCATGAATATAAGAGGCGATCTAGCCATGTCCGTATATGCGTATGCTTGTCTGTCTGTTTGTTTGTGCTCTTTTATGCACCCTATTCCTTCAAACTCTGATCTCAAGTTCAAAAATGATCGTGAAGCTCACTAGTCGCTATAGCTTCCATACAAAAACACTTTGTATTTATTTTGTTGTATCGAACATGTTTGAATTAAAGCAATTGCACTAGTTTAGAGCTAAAAGGTAACTTCGATGCCGGATGAGGTGACCAGCATATCCAGTGCAGCCGCTGGAATTTAATGCGCTGGACTATGTCAACAACATCATACAGCACCTGGTTCACACGAGTATTATACTTGACGCCAACTCTAAGGGGACCAAAAATCCTACAGAGAATCTTTCTCTCGAATACTCCTAAAGACAATGTATCCGTTGATGGCAGGGTCAATGTTTCTGCGCCATACAGCAGGACCAGGATTATCAGTGTCTTATAGATTTTTATCTTCGTAGTTTGAGAGAGGGCTCTACTCGTAAGTTGCTTGCTGAGCCTAAATAAGCAGCGATTAGCAAGCGTGATTCTTCATCTGATCTATCGGCTAACGTTGTTGTCGCTGGTAATTTCTGTTCCCAGATAGACGAGTACTTCGCCTTGTCCTCGTTCACCACTAGGCCCATGAGACATGACTGTTTCTCAATCGCCGAGAACGCCCTGCTTACTCGCCGTTCGTTGGTGCCTATGATGTCTATATCATCAGCATATGCGAGTAGCATCACTTCCTTATGGAAGATCGTGCCCGACCGTTCTACGTATGGGCATTGGAGTAGGAGAGTCAAGAGATTGAAAAATTCGCACGATAGAGCATCACGCTGCCTGAAACCTCTCTTGGTATCAAAAGGTTCGGAGAGGTTCTTTCCTACTCTGACTACGCTTTGGGTGTGTGAGAGCGTCATCGTGCAAAGACGAACGATCTTTGCTGGGATACCAAGTTCGGATAGGGCGTTGAAGAACATCGTTCTTATCGGCGTGTCGAAAGCGGCCTTATAATCGACAGATAGGTGGTGTGTGTCTTTATTTTTCTCATGGGTCTTTTCAAAGATTTGGCGTAACGTGAAAATTTGGTCACTGGTCAACCTCTTTGGTCTGAAGCCACACTGATACTGGCCTATCAGTGCATTCGTGTATGGCTTCAGCCGTTTACACAGTACGCGGGACAGAATTTTGTATCCTATTGAAAGGAGACTTATTCCCCGCTAGTTCGCGCAGACAGCGGGTTCTCCTTTCTTGAGGATAGGACAAAGAACACTGAGATTCCAACCGTTGGGCATGCATTCATCGGACCATATTTTGCATAAGAGTTGGTGCATACGCCTTACCAACTTCTCGCCACCGGTCTTGAATAACTCATCTGGCAACTCATCGGAGTCTGCCGCTTTGTTATTCTTCAGCTTTTTAATTGCTGAGTCGACCTCGTTATAATACGGTTGCTCTATAAGCGAGCCATCATCAATTGGTGCTTCTAGGTATGCTTCTCCATCGGCGGTATTATTTCCTTTATCGCCTCGAAGTAGGCTAGAAAAGTGACTTCTCCATAGTCTCATTGATTCCTGTGCATCTGTAAACAGACTTCCATTATTGTCCTTGCAGAAAGAAACTCCGGGCATAAAACCTTCGGGCAGTTCAACTGTGTAGCCTAAAAATTTAGATGGCCTGGGTTCAACCTCCTGGCCTGAATTAATTCTAAAAATTTCATTCTAATAATTTCATGCGCAACAAAATTATGCAGAACCCTCAATCCCACAAACGTTCGTCTAAAAGTCAAAATTCATGCCAAATACTAATACGAACAAATTTTGTATGAATTTTAGCTTGCTAAAGGTCATTTTATATTGAGAAATATTTTTCAATTTGGTTTTTTCTCAATGCGAAAGATGGAACAATGAACAACTTTCTGTTTTACACAGAAAAATTATCAGCTGCAAATACTCGAGAAGCAAGGTATACCTATCAACTACCTATCATCAGTTAGCTTGGTCGCATATTGCAAATGATTGCTATTTATATCATGCTAAATTGAAAAACGCCTTGTGTAGCATACGAATTTCTATTATCCAATGATAAAGAAATAAGAAAGACGTTATACTTTCGATGCATGTTCTGTTGCTCTCCTGCAGGTACGGCTCTCTTTCACTCTTGTATATTGTATTGATATTGATTCGGTAAATAAAGAAACCAAAAAGAAATTTGATTGACAAACGTACAAAGGCGCTGAGATAAAATCCGGACTCGGAATTAAAAAAATGCATTTCCTTATATTTTTCATGGAAGTATGATAAGCATTTCAAAATAATTTACACCAGGATTCCATGCTTTATTTAAGGAATCGTGATGTGTTTCTGCATAACATGTGAAACAAGACCAATTTTTTTTTTTTGTTTTGTAATTTATTTTTGTTAATTTTATGCCAGAAGCTCATCTTTCCAGTCATTATAGAAACGAACAATGTTTGAAAAATGTTTTATTCAAATTATTTGCATAAATTCTTAAAGCAGGCGTTATCATATACGTGAATCGAACCCAGACAATTTAAAACCACTTATGAGTTAATTTAAATAATCCGGAGCATTATAAAAAATGAAGAATTTTTAGCATTGTGCAACTGTTCAGTTTAAAACGGAAAATAATAGCCTTAGAGTCATAAAATAAAGCCAATAAAGTTTTTGCAATTTTGTATAATATTTTCTTTAGTGTTCTTTCAACACCAAGCCGCAATATGGAATTGAATAAAAAACAAAAAAAAAACGTTAAAAACAACATACAAGTACATTGCGAAAATATTTTAACGAATTTTGAAACGTTTTATGACTCAACTTAAACTTAAACTTAAAACTGCCAATTATCTGATCATATCATCGGCATACTAATAATCGTCTCAGAAAAATGAATGAATGCAGCAGAGTCAAATGTTGCAAAAATGTCATACGGCAACATTTTATTTATAGTATTTTACTTATAATGACTGGACTATGTCTTTTTTTATACAATAATGCAAAATTATGCATAATAAATACTGGTAATAAGAGATCGTACTAGTATTAAATGCTTTTGAATTATATAAGTTTTCTATGTCGCAACATTTTTTGAAAGAACTTTAAACTAGTTTTCCAACACTGTAAATAGTGAAAAAGTAAACAACAACTAAAGAGTTATAGGCCAACAATTTACATTGTTGACAAGAGGAAGTGTGTGCGGTGACGGTGGAAATAAAGTTGATAGTATTGCCATTTTAGCATTATTTGTTTGTCTCTCTTACAACCACACGTCGAATCTGCGTCCAATCACTCTTCATTATCTAAAATGGCAATGCTGGCTATCGATATTTTGTTTGTTTTTCGACTATCGACAGGAACAACAAATTGTGAGAGCGAGCACTCTCATATTTGAATTCCGTTATAGTTCCGGTTCTCACTTTTATTATTTTCTAAGAAAAATATATACTTATGCATAATGTTCAAAGGAAAACAGAAACAAGAAAAAACGTTAACTTCAGTTGAACCGAAGCTCTAATACCATTCACACGAAATTTTAAATAGTACTGTAAAACATAAAATTGAGGGTTTACATAGAGGCTACCCCAAAAAGTGGGTGGTACACGCTCACTAATAGATGTATATGAAGCGATGTATTAGTTGTGTAAGTTGCCGCCATATCGAATTTCAAGTTGATATTGACGTTTTCCATACAAATGCATAAAAGTGAGCTGTGGGTTTATATGGGCGGAACACGCCCATTTGTATATGTATATGAAGCGGTTGTCCATTAAAATCCACCAAATAAAATTTCAAGCTAATATTGATTTAAATTAAGAATTTTTTCATAAAAACACACAAAATTGCACGGTGGGTTTGTATGGGGGCAACCCCAAAAAGTGGGCGGGCCACGCCTATTAGTGTTAGTATGGTAAACGGGTGTCTCTATAAAGGCACCATGTCACATTTCAACCTAATATTGACTTTAATAAAGAAGTTTTTCTTACAAAAAGTCAAAAGTGGACCATAGGTTTGTATGGGAGCTACCCCAAATAGTGGGCGCGCCACGTCCTTAGTCTATATATGTTAAGCGGCTGACCATAAAAAGTCACCACACTGCAGTTCAACCTAATATTGACTTTAATAAAGAAGTTTTCTTACAAAAAATCAAAAGTGGGCAGTAGGTTTGTATGGGAGCTACCCCAAATAGTGGCCGGGTCCCATCTATTAATGTATATGTCAAGTATCCGTCCAATAAAAGTTACCACATCAATTATTAAGTTGATTTTGACTACAATAAAAATTGTTTTTCATACAAAAAGTCAAAAGTGGTGAGTTTGTATGGGGGCTACCCAAAAAAGCGGGTGTGGCGGGTCAATCTTGACACTTTATTAAACTGCATAAAAATGAAGTGTACGTGCAAAATTTCAATTGAATAGCATAAAATTTGGTCCCCAAAAAATGCGCAACAACATACAGACAGACACACATACAGACGGACATGGCTAGATCGACTCGTCTCGTCAAGCTGATCAAGAATATATATATATATATATATATATATATATATATATATATATATATATATATATATATATATATATATATATATATATATATATATATATATATATATATATATACTTTATGGGGTCTACGATGTCTCCTTTAATGCGTTAGAAACTTTCAGACAAACTGATAATACCAATTCACACTATGTGTGAATGGTATAAACAGCTGATACCATATACCGACAAGATGCGTAGTGGAAATATTTGCACAGTTTTTCAAAAGCCATTTGTCAGAACCCTTGTCAAAAACCTTCACATGTCGTCCATAAGCTACATAATGCTAGATAAGTAGCTAAAGAAGCCATCAATTGATTGTTCTACTCGTTGGAGTTCGACCTATTTGATGCTGGAGTATCTGCTGGAGTAGAGCGTGTTTCTGCGAAAACTTTGCGGTAGCATATACTTATATTTTTAATGGACAGAAAAGTCTGGGATACTATTAATGAAATTATTAGCATTCTCGAACCAGCTAAAATTGCAAACAACTTAACTTCAAAGTGAGCAGTCAATTTTTGACGACTTTTACGATATTTGGCTTCATTGTAAAAATCAAATTGGTAAAAAAGCTAATACTGCTCTAGCTAAACTTTTAGTCTCTGAATTACAAAAACATAAGTCTATTCGATATAGTGCCTTTTTATGTGCCATATTTCTAGAGCTCCGATATAAGGTAAAGCCGACATCTGAACAGGAAAGTTTTTGTTTAGCAGCTTTGACAGAGTTCAAGTTTATTACGAATACGCTAAGGAATCGGTAAGACGTAAAAATTCTGAATGCCATAATGCTTTTAAGATGTAATTACAATTAAACGAGAAAAAAGTTAACGTCTCTAGAAGCTTCAAAAATCTTCACATGCATTAAAAAACTTACTGCCAAGACCGTTGGGTTTTTGAGGGTTATATCTAAAAGTAGGCGAGAAACGTCTATTAATATATTCATTGGTGGATCCAGGGAAGAAACAGGGGAATTTTTTTTTTTTTGCTTCATTTTCATAAAGTCATAGGTTTTTATTTTTAGTAGAGTTTTCCCCAAAGAGTAGTGGAGTTTCCCCTCCAAGAGAGGATTCTGGATCCGCCCTTGATATAACATATGATGATTCAGTTCACAAGAAGCCTCCATGTAGAATTTCAAGTTGATATTGACTGCAATGAAAAAGTTTTTGGTTTCTCCGATGCTTCGTTTAATGCGTTACAAACTCCTTAATTAACTTTTGAGTATTCACTTTGTATTTACTTTCTCTTTACTTCAAAAAATTTAAATAACATGTTACTAATTTAATAAATGGTCTTTGGAACGTTGGCAATAGTTATTATTCTCATCTTTCTTTTCAACAATTTTAATATTGACCCGTAACGGTACCGTAACAGTATACCGAAACTTCAATCCAAGAACCATACCGAAACCGATTACCGAAATAAATTGGAAGTGGTACAGAACCTTATACCGGAACATAGGTACCGAATCCGGAACCAAAACCGTATTACATTTCGGTTTAATTCCCGGGTTTAAACCTTTATTTTGGATATCTCTGCTAAGATTTGACTCCCAAATAAGTTGAATCTTATTCTACTTCGTGTAGGATTGTACCACATAAAGTTCTCAATAGTTGTCTCTAATTTATCCCTGATTTAGAAGCATATTTTTTTATGGAGGGGCTCACCATGATGGTGTTCAGTTGTCTGACTTTCTCTAGCGCTGAGTTGCACATTATGTTTTGACCAATGGACACTGCAAATATTACATGGAGCTGTGTTGAACCATCGATTTTACTTTTAACGTTGAGTACAAGAAACAAGTGAATCGTTCAAGGATTACATACACACTTGCTAGAAAAAGTCTGCGTACAACACAAAAAAAATTTTTGAAATTTTAATGTTAATCACAAATATCTCAGAGTAGATAGGAACCAACTTCTCTGCGCCAGTGGAACGTCTTACCACCGTACCACTGGCGCAGAGGACTTGGTTCCTGTCTACTTCTCAGCTAATGTTTTATGGATTGAATCAAACTTTGTTTTGTTATATAGTTTATTAATTTCTCTTAACTCATAATATGTTGGCTGCACTTTAATTCATAAAATTATAGTTTTAATTCATTTTATGCAACAACATGTCAGAACAGCACTACCGCAAAAATCTGCGAACAGGCTTCTTTTCTTGGAAGAAAATGATTTGCGAATAACTGGTAGGCTAACGCTTTTTCGCCAGTATCTCCGTAAGAAGTCTTGGCATGGAATCCACAAATTTGTTTGTATCTTCAGTTGTAATTTTTCCATTCCTCCATTATTATGTCTTTTTTCATATTTTTTTTGGAGGTAATGGTGTGTTGACGATTTATGCGTTCAAGTAAGTTGGGGAGGTGTCTTCTACTGATTTTTTATATTATAAAGGAGAAAGAACTTTACTCTATGCGCACTGTGCTTGGGGTCGTTGTCTTGCTGAAACCAAGACTCCCCAATTTCTAGGAACTTTGCAGCAAATTATCCTTCAAAACTTGGATATAACTCGTTTGGTCTATTATTGAGTCAACAAATATTAGTTTGCCAACACCATTGGCTGTCATACACCCCAAACCGCAACTCCTCCACCATGTTTGACGGTTGGCAATACATTTTTTTTTCAGTGGCCTTACCGCTCTTTCTTCATACTAGCTTTTTTCTTTTTAACACGAAAATACAAAATTTGCACTCATCCGAAAAAACAACCTTGTTCCAAAACTCTAGGGGCTTGGAAACTTATTAATTTGTAAACTTCATGCACTTTTGCTTCTTTACAGTTGAGATATGGGGTTTCTTATGGGTAACTCGACCATTTCACTACTGTATCATCGGAAATTATTTTTGAATACCTTTCTTCTAGTTTCAGTTGGTGAGGAGTCAACTTGGATTCAGTCGCACTAACTCAATGTCGACCTGTGATATGGACGACCTGATCGGTGTTTTGGCCGAATGGAACCCGTTGAAGTGTAGTTAGTTAATAGTCTTTGTATTGATGAGTGAGCTCAGTCGGCTACTTTTCCAATTTTTCTATAGGATGCTCCCTCAAGGTATAGCATTAAAATAGTTTTTCGCCCATCCGCAGAAATTTGATTTCCGTTCTTGTCCAAAAATAAAATATTAATAAACTTTATTTCCTATTCCATTTCCAAAAAACTCCCGTATGCAAAAACAAAAAAAAAAACAAAAAAAAAAACGGTTTGCCAGTTCAAATAATGCGTTTGTAAAAAGCTAAAGTATTTTTAGGTAGTGTGCATCCTGTTCCCTGTGCTTATTTGCATACAAAAGCTCTTTTGCGAATAACAAAAAAACTCATAAAATAAAATAAGTAAAATGAGGTACACCCGCCTTTTATATTTTTTCACTATCGCCCGTTTACCAATTTGTTCGAATCGAATTTCATAGCCCGAAGCATTTGAATTATAAGTCAAATCAAATACTAGTAAAAGCACTTTTGCTAATCCGACGAAAGTTTTATTTAATACCAGAAAAAAAAAATAAAAAAAGCTTTGATACACACACACACACACACACACACATTTATATTTTAGCTAAAGGCCGTTGGGCATATACACGCATGCGATTTAAATTAGAGATGAGCAGCGACTTTGAACGGCCGACGATATTTTTGCAGTAAGAGAAATTTAGATGGTACTAAAAAATCTATCACAGAAATAAATGTATCATGCTAGTTTTCAAGATTAGTCCCATCTTTCTTTATAGCCTACCAAATATTGATACTTATGATATCAGAGTTTAGAGCTGCTAACTTAGTAAAATTAAAAAGGCTCTGTCGAATATCGATGCATCGATACATTGAAAGCGACTGACAACTTCTATATTTTTGCTGATGATATATCGTCGATGTACACACTTGAAACGGAACTTTCAAAATCGTTCACTTTAGTGGCGCCACCTATATATGACCTCGTGCCTTGTGAAATGAAAGTTTCATACTTTTCCAGTCAAAAGCTTCATGACATTTGGAAGCGGTGACATAGCGCTCAGTGACTGTGTATGTTTGTGGCATCGGTCGAAAAATTAACTTCGAACAAAAAGAAAATATAGAACTCTGTTTTAGACTTGATAAAACTTTTATTGATAAACATTTCAATTGATAAACTAAGTATACTGTGCTGGTTAGCTCCATACCAAAGTGTACGAGTGGTTTGAGTGGTTCAAAGAAGATCGAAAGTACATACAGCATGATGAATATCCAATTAAAATGCGTGAATTCAGCAAAAACGAACAGATATATTCATTGCGATACATGGAAATGGAATTGAATATATCCAAAATGAATATTATTTGTCCTGTACCAGAGTGCATGAGTAGTTTAAGCAGTTCAAGGAAATCGAGTGTCGTCGCACTTTGACCAACAACTTAAATGTACGGAAGTTGTGTGCACTGTGTGGGCTGGTTTCGATGTGCTCCAAAGTAAAAAGAACTTTTTCAGCTCATCGATTTACACTTGTTACAGACTTTTTGACTCAAAATCACATTTAATTCATTAATCACTTCTTGATTTGCTTGATTTGAAACCGTGCAACTTGTACATTTTCAGAAAAAATCACCTGCTAATGAAAGCAAATCGTTTTGTGGACTTGGAAGCTATTCAAAATACGTCGACCGACATGCTGAAGAACATCCCGACCAACGTTAAAAAATCCGCTTCCAATAGACCAAATGGCATGAAATTTATGACTGGAAGTTGCAATCGTACGTAAGTTTCCATCACATTAAATCACAGACAGTGGGAGTTACTAGAAAATGCCCAATTCCAAAAGTGGTGTTTACCTTTTATATCGTGAAATATCGCCTATTATATACTGCAACTTATTGGGGTTTTACGTCGAAATATATCTATGAAAAATAGTATTAAACAACGACAAATCTGTATACGTTGATTTTATATACAAAAAATAGTTCATAAGCTATTGAAAATTGGTAACTCAGAAATTTCATATTCGAACGTTGGCTAAGTATCTTGGTTTTACACTTGATGCAAAATTACGATGGAAGGCACACATAAAAAAGAAAAATAAAGAGCTTCTAATGGGATATAGACAACTTTACTGGCTAATTGGATGATATTCAAAACTGTCAGTGCACAACAAGCTCTTAATATAGCAACTGACCCTACGTGGACATATGGAATCCAGCCTTTGAGGCTGCGCGTAATAAAACAACGATCAAAACCAAACGTTTTCAAAATAAAGTCTTATGAAGCACTGTGAACGCACCTTGGTATGTGCGAAAGTCAGATCTACATCGTGTTCTTGGTATTGTCACCATAAATGAGCAAATACGAGTATTGTACAAAAATTAATCAAAACACACCACAATAGACAGCAGCAACCAGGGAATGAAACCGAAATGTATTTCGGTTCTAGTTCCAATTTTGGTACATACCGATACGTATGTTTCGGTATATGGCGCTGTGCCGGTTCCAATCTATTTCGGTATTCGGTTTTGGTACGGTTCTTGGATTTTAGTTTCGGTATACCGGTACCGGTCAATGTTAAAATTCTTGAGAACCATGAAGAGAATAATGACTATTGCCAGAAGATTTAGAAAGATTTACATGTGACGAAGTTTCTGCTGTTATTTGATAAACTTTGTTAAACTGCACTATTTCCCCAATTAATTATGCCAGACGTATGTTAGGTAGCAAGTATGTTAACTCTTTTAAATCTTAGCAATGAAGCTGAACTTGGGACACTTTTTAACAAATTATGAATGTTTTAGAATCATTATTATTACCATCGATGACTTAACATTGCATATTAAGGGCCGTTCAAGTATTACGTAATACAATTTTTTGCCATTGTTGACCACCCACTTGCACGGTTTATTGAGAGCTAAGGATGGGTGTGCCGCAGGTTGGTGTTCTCGCATATCTCCTGTTCAACCTACATTTGGCAAAGATGACTCTACCTCCTTCCTGTATAAAATTGGTGGTCGGGCGTGAACATCGACGAAATTTGTGCGACAATTAATATCTACTTAGATATAAAATTGGTGACCATTTAATTTTGCGGGCGTGGATGTCGATAACATTTGTGCGAGAAATAATCTCTATTTAGAAAATTTTTAAAATTTTTTCAATTCACACAACATCAAGCTCTCATCTCACATGTCATCGACTTCCATCTTCGACTCCTGGACTAAATCAGTACCATACGATACTTGGTACAACTGTACTGTACTGTTATACTGCTTGTGTTCTCAACTCACGACACCAAGACGAATAGTCGGCTAAAGTCAAGAAACAATGTGGTGAAAGCGCTTGCAGGATCTTCTTGAGGTAAGGACAAAGCGACAATCATTACCATCTATAAAACTATTGGACGATCTGTCCTTAAGCTGTTAAGCTGTCAAGCTGCTCCTGTCTGGACCCCTTACTCAAGTAAGACTCAAGACTTTTGACAATTCGAATAGTTTTGTGAAAAAATGTGTAATTTGCTAACCACATGTATTGTATCAGCTGTTTTTGTTTTCCTTTGAATTTTTGTTTCCTTATGCATAAGTACACATTGCAAATGTAAACATTGTTCTTTGAAGAAAAAGAACTAAGAGTAAGAGCCAAAATTGTACCAGTACAAATGTTTTGGTTCCCGTACGGTTTTTTCATTTTATTTGAAATCGGTAATAGGTGTCGGTTTTAAATGAATTAAAATATCGTTTCTGGTTCCGATTATGGTTTTCAATTTGAACCGGTTAATTTTAGTTAACGGTTCCGGTTTTATACCCTGGCAGCAACACATCAAAAAAGAAGCAGCACGTATATCAACGTACACTGACATAATAAGACGGCACCGCAGTAACTATTTGTAGTGTTAAATAAAACAGAACTAAGTTGTAATTTTCTTTAAATTAAAAGAAAAGAAAAACCCCCAATTAACGATTATTTCAATATAGAATGGGCACTTTTTAAAAATCATTTAACTTTTAAATTTAACGGTCGTCAACGCGGCGTTCGATGCTCATCCCTAACCAAAATATCAAAACTTTTAACCAAAGCGCATTTAAATGTGAAATTTGTGAATATGTATCCCCGTGCATACTATTATACGTGTACTATTATATGTGTCAGCCCTCATGTGTGCATACAAGTATATTCGTGTATGGGAGAGAGTTTGTGTCAAAGCTAAATACATAATTCCATAAAAGTCAAAAATACGAGCTTGGCGCCAAAGCCAAAGAGCTTTTATTTAATAAAAAAGCTTAACGCGCCACAGATATGTTAATCTTTGAAGCTTTTGTTCGGGCACCAAACGCCCTCCTCGGCATGCTTCCACCAAGATGAAAATCTATTTGGCTCGCGTGTCAAACAATAAATCAAAATGGGTTTGGGACTTCAATGGAACTGAACAAAAACCGGGAGACTTTTAAATGATGACCTGACGAAAGCGTTTTGAGGCTGGTGTCAGTGTCAGTTACAGTCGTTATTTGAAATAGTTTTTTTTGTTTTTTTTTTTTTTGTGTTCTTACCAGCTGCTCATGGACAATTATAATTCTATTTGTTTCCCGGCGTGACTGGTCTTTGGACCAATGTGCATGGGCTGCCTTGTATATTGTGCAGCTTGGCAATAATCAGTTTTACTAGATGACATATCTTTTGGAAAGTTTTAAATTTAAACGTACGCAGAACGTTTTGTTGTACGAACACTATTTGTGTTGTTTACAGTGACTTAAAAAATTGAACTCGTACGACTTTCACTGTGGATAATAAAGACAAGAGTACATCGATAAGCTTGCTTCCGCTTTTGGCGATGCAGCCCCATCCTTTGGCACTGTGAAACGTTGATATAATATGTTTCATCGTCTTTCAACTAAGGACGAATTTCGTGAAGATCGTTCAAAAATGTTTGTTCTCTCTCTAATAGAAAGGCTGGAATCGATAGGTGCACAGAAATGTTGTGTAAATGGTTCAAAATACATCTATGTTTGGTAACAAACGAGCCAAAACCACCAGAAATTGTGCGCGGACGATGTACTTCGAATCAAATGGTCGTCGCTTCATTTTTCGGAGTAACTGATTCTGTCGTAACTATAAATTCCGAATGGTTTACAATTCTTTGTTTGCCAAAAGTTTTCGTAGAAAGGATTAAAACCAACCACCGAAAATGGAATATACTCCGCCACGACAATGCAGAGTCTCAAATATCGGTCTATACTACAAGCAAGTTCTTAAGTACACGAAAAATTGGGCCTTACACGCCTAACTTGACATCCAATGACTGCCTTTGTTCTTGCGAGGTCAACTTTTAACAACGTTTTGAAGCAACTGTTGAAGCCTTTAAACATTTCATTTTGGATGTACTCACTTTTGAGTGGCAAAAGTGTTCAAACTCATGCAGAAGTGTGTTGATATCCATGGAGAATACATATATCAAAAAACAATATAGTAGTTTTTAATGCGCACAATATAAAAAACATCCTTCGCACAAGTCTGTACTCTAACGAAAGCAACAATGACAAACACAAGTTTAACAGACAATGGAACACTACACTCATTCTAGTACTAGATATAAATGCTCTCTAACACTCGTTCAGAAAGACCAAATGTCAAACAGTGAAAATTATCATCAATCATGAGAAGGTCACATTCGACAAATATCAAGCCAAATATTATATAGAGGCGTGCTGAAGGAGCAAGAAAATAAAACACTCACTCAAGGGTCAACACAGCAAAATGACAAAAGCAACTTTTGTTATATTAAATAAATAGTTAATATAATCGAATCGCAAAACTATTAGCGATTTCCAATAAAAGATAAGACGGCAAATTGTTATTAAGTAAATATTTAGAAACAAAATGACGAAAATCTTTTGAGACCACATGATGAGTTGGACATTCACCAAAGCAGCAATTAGGTGGTACAAGAAGTTTATAAGTAGTTGGCTTGGATTTTGAAGTAAATATAAGGAGAAATGCTAAAGAGAAATTTTAGCTAAAGAAACTAACATGACTTCTAAAAATTTTAAAAACATCTTTATCCATGGAGATGGCGCTTTACTTTAAATTAAGGTATTCAAATTCAATTTGGTTTTTGACATGATAACGTCTATTAAATCGATGAACGCCGCCAAATACGAAAGATCCATGCCCATTTGTCACGTGCCTTTGGCGCCGTGCCTGCAAGCGCTCTCGCTCGTTAAAAGCGTTCGGCATGTGAAGCGGTTAACTTTTCTCAATACGGATATAGTACGTCGCATTTACTTGTCCATGATGATGTCTAATTGAAGTGGTCATGTCTGATGATGTCTAATTGAAGTGGAGAAAAATCGTTATGAAAAATTAAACTCATCGAAAACGAAGTACGCGCGAGTAGGGACGAACATTTTGTTGATTTAGAATTTTGAAAACGATATTCTTCGCGATTTATTTCTTGATGGTCTTAATGATGTGCACGCTTCTTTGTTACTTGTCGCTTTACGTTTGAAAATAGGTTGACTTCATTAACATCCTTGATGCAGTCAGTGAACAAGTTGAAATTAAACTTCCCAGCGGAATTTTGTGCAAAAAAGCAATTAGTTGTGCATACTCTCATCTTACGGGCGCTTTCAATGGAATGCAGGATTAAAACCAATCAGCTGTTGTTGTTGTCTAGTGAGGTGCCTTGTAACAGTTCGACGCATTTTATAATGCTTACGATACACTACAGCTTGACTACTTGTCATAGATGTATCTCTTTGTTGTAGAAGAAGAAAATTGAACAGCGTGATTTCACTATAAATAAACTTCGCTCATAAAATTTGATATTAATTAAAAACCCAATTTCAAGCAGCTCTATAGGTATACAACATGTTAGCAACATTAATATTAATTTTCCAATTATTTATGTTTTTGGAGCTGCTATTGTATTTCATATTAAAACTAAAAATTAAATATGAGCAATAAGCGAAACTCTGTACTGGCAAAGAAATTTATTGTTGCGTGAACTTATTACCAATCCCACTAGAAGCCTTTGCCTGATCGAACATTTTGCTCTATGGCTTCTAATAGAGCACGACGCAGCGGTCCTGAAAGGACACGGCTGCAAAGGTTTTATGTGCGATGTAGTGAAATAATTTGATGCTTGGCATTTGTACAATATTTCTGTGCATGGCGCCTTCTGATGTCTTCTGTAATTCCGAATCAAGGCTACAGAACGCTCGGTAGTACTTTTACAAAAATTCAATGTGAACACGTACAAAGAGGACCTAAACGAAGTAGCTGTTGTGTAGGCTGTGGATTTCGTTATGGCTGATGATGATGTTGATGTTGGTGATGATGATGATGATGATGACGCTGATGAAGGGTGCAATTGTGGGTTGAACTGGTTACTTAATACTGCATAGACAAAAGTTAGACGAGTGACCGGAAGGCTGACATGCAGACGAACGAACGGAGGAAAGAATGTTTAGTCGAAAGGCTTAATTTCGATGTTGTTGCTGGCAATGCAAAACTGTTTTCGGCAATGTTACTCGACTGATGCAGAAGGATTTAAAGAGTACATACCATACTAAATGCCTTTCAATATCCCAATTGATTTCAAATATGTGTACACTTTCATTGCACGTTTTTGCGGTCGGTCAACTGAACTGAACTGAACTGAGCTCAACTAAAATGTAGAGAAATATTATGAAGTGCGGTGCGAAACAGTGGTACAGTTCAATACAACTAACTCATCATCTGATTGGTAATGCAGGCTTGCCTGTTGTATAGAGCAGCATAGCTTCATATCCCATCAATGTGCTCGCACTTCTTCATCCTTGTACGCTTTATGGCCATTTGGCTCTTTTGCTTCATTTACTCCAGGCACAAACAACCGGACTTGCGGCCCGAGCCAAGCAGCCTCACCCACACGGATGCAGGCAACCGCAAAATGCTACGCTACCTTTGGTGAATTTTCGAATGTTTGCCACAAAACACATACCATACACATCCATCTCTACACATTCCTTAACAGCCTAAGAGTCCCATCAATATTCGACATCGACATCGGCATCGGCAGCAACGTCTCAATGTGGCCAACTGACTGGCTGGCAAAATAATCAAACTCATAATGTCTACCTTGAAAATACGTACATATACATAGTTCGAAATGGACGATCCCAACTAAACAAAATGAAACTGAGCAAAGTCAAGTCAAGCCAAGCCAAGCCAAGCGGATCGAATGAGCTGAGTGTGCATGATGTACAGTAGTGTCACAAAATTTATTGCGATATGAGTTTGAGTTGGACATTGCAAGAAAGTAGGCGGCACGGTACGGCACAGGATTCGAAGGACATCTCGTATAAATAAGCAGTGAACACAAGTATATTAATCTGTAAATAGCCCAAGTGTTTCAAGTCGATTGGTTGCCGGGTTGTCTGCTGACGGTGCATCAAAATATACCAATTGACAGTTGCTTTGTGTCAATATTAAGCATTTCATTGCGTTTAATGTCAGCATGAAATTGACACAACCACAGTCGACGATAATATTGTACTTAGCTTATTCAACTATTCTAGATACAATAATACAAATCGACTCTACTACATTTCTACGTGTAATGAGGATATTTCAAATAACTTAATACTAGTGGTATACTATTTACTAAGTAGTCAGCATGTTTGATTATTGAGTATTTGTATCATGCAAGTACGTAGCAGTGTGTAGCATCAGCATAATTCGTTAGAGTTTAATTTATAGAGCCTTTCAATTGGCTACAACATTCTCAACATTTCGGCTTTCCACTGGCATACGATAGGCTTGTTGTCGTTAACATGTGAGTGGCAAAATGACATTCGCTTTACTTATATATCAGCTGTTTATGCTGTTGATAATATGTTATATGATATGTTATCGATAACAAATTAGTCGTTTCATTGAATGGCAACAATTTTTGAGTATGTTGAGAATGTGAAGAATGTTAGCCGATGCAAAGGCCTTTTTATAGTAAAGATCTGCATAGAGGACAACAATAATACTATTTGGTGCAGTAGAGATCATTAGTTAAAGGCCACTGAATGCCATATGATAATTGGTATTTCGATCGATACTTCATCTATATTCATTTAAATTAAAAGTGAAATTGACATTTTCAATTTACTGAACTAATTCTATGCGAACTACAAGCACAAAATCTTGAAAAACATGTCTGAATTCAGGCATCTTTATCTCATATGATCGAGCATCTCAATGGCAAAAAGTGTGACTTTGAAAAAAATTCGTAATAAATTGCGATATACCTATACTCGTATTCTACTTCTACTAGTTCACAAATCGAGTCACACATCTAGAAATATTTTGCGGTGAATTCAACGTACAATTCTAGAATGTTCTGAGCTACACAAAAACACGATTCTTTTTAATGGCGCCAGCCATCGTTTTGATTCTGAGAATTTATCCAGCATTGAAAGAATATTGCAATAAAAGCAATGATGCATCAAAGTTTCTCAAGTATTTCATCAACAATGATCTGTCGAAAAGATGGTTTTTATTTCTACGTGATCAAGTAGACGAAGAAGAAGCAGGTGCAAACCATCGATAATATATATTTTAAATAATTTTAACTACTTTTATCTACTGATTTTCATTGTCTTTGTATCTTAATAGAGCTCGCAAAATATGCTCAATCAAATTTTTCTATGCTGTCTGCTCACCGAAAAGAACACAGAACACCTATTTTTGATTCTTTCGTGTTTTCTGTGTACTGCTTCTCGATGACAGAAAAACACGAAGCTGTCTTACAATAATAGCTTGATGGGGACACTTTCGTTCGACTCTCAGCAGCTGAGCATCTGCAACTGAGCAAAACCAAGTGGCCAGGTGGAAGCGCTAAGTGTCTTTTTTGTTGTCGTTGCGTTAGGTATTTTTTGTTGTTGCTTTTTTTTCTGACTGCATGTTAAAAAATACCACTGCTACATCTATTTTTCTAGTTAATTTTAACGATTTTTTCGTTAAAAGTTGCACCCGAACTGTGTCCGTTTTCACTGAAAATTGCCGAATTTTTTGACGTATGTCTTCGAATTTTTGGTCGAATGGCTCCGTGTGCCGCAAAAGTGCGATGATCTCTATATTAGTATGATAACTCTTATCTCTATCTTAATTTAAAATCTAATCTAAGTAGAAACTATGTTATCAGTGCAAGTGCAAACATTACGAATAGCATAACTTTATTTTAAACAACTCTTAAAACACACGATACACGAAGGGTATTCTATCAATGCAGGTTGAGAGGTCTGGGACCCGATTCAAATGAGAAATCGTTAAAACGTAACAAAATAAATATGAAATTTTCAGTAAAGTATTTGGATCTGAATTTTGAGCTGCAGTTTCTACTAGTTACATATAGAGACATAGGAAGTATTTATGATAAATGAGCTTAAACTAGAAAAAGTACAATTATTTTGATAGTGTAACTAGAAACGTTAAGTAAAGCTAAGTAAATTTAATAAAGACCCTGCACATACATATGTATACATATAGAATAGGAACTAACTGATTAACGATTTCCAGAATAGAGAATCCTATGCAATTACTAAACCAATTAAAAGAGTCAACGACGTATTCTAACAATTGGAAATGTTTTTAGTTTTTGATTTAATGATATTTCAGAGGATTTGAATTGGTTTTATATGATGCGATGGTATTTGATTGATTGACTGCGATTTAGATACGATAGTCTAGTATATTATAAAAAATAATTAAATTATACGAACTCACCTGCTTGAAGGGACGCATGCCACCATTGATGCGTAATGAATCGGCGGCGATGCCAGCGATACTGCCCTCCTGTGTAGTGTCGCGCAGCTGTTTGAGCGACACATTGGGCACGGTATGCGAGTGTCCACAGGAGCTATGTGCACCGCAGCAGACCGCGCTGCTGCTTGACTCCGGCTGCGAACTCTGGCGTATGATTCTGGAGCCATTTGTCGGTGATGATGTAATGAGCACGGGCGGCACTTGCGGCTGCTGATGTGAGGATGCAAGAATCGCCAGCTGAGGCTGATAATGTTGCTGTTGCTGCTGTGAATGCTGTGTATGCTGTTGGTGCTGTAGTTGCTGGTGCTGCTGCTGGATGGCAGTGTTCGATATGCAAATGGCCATCGAGCTGCTAAGGTTTCCCTGCTGGAAGGCACTTTTAACACTGTCACGCGACGCCGAACGATCCATTTGATTGCTGGAGATGGGTGTGGTCGATGCACGTCGGCTACAATTGCGACAGGCGCGACAGCGACTTGGCGCACTCGGTGGTATGCTAGACGACAAGTTCTGATATGATGATGCGCCCAAATTGGGGTGACTAGTGCCACCACCGCCGCCGCTGTTGTTAGTTACGACGACAACGCCGCCCGATGTATCTACTTGTGGCTGATGATACGTTTTAAGATTCAAATTCATAATTGATATGGTCGGTTGGTGCGACGACTTGGGTGCCAACGTCATCGTATTCGATGTGGTCGCTGATGTGTTCTGTATGGTTTCTTGGTCCTCTTCGTGTACTTCAATATCAGGCACAATGGATGTACGCAGTCCCTGCTCGACATCCTCATCGTTGGCCGAGCCGACACTGGTACTATGACCGCCGCCGATGCCACCGATACTACCGCCAATAACGCTGCCAGCGCCGCCGCGCACGCTCTCCTCGGAGCCCATGCGCGCATGTTGCGATTGTTGCGGACTCGTCAGATATGTGGAAGTTCGATCCTGACGCATTAGTGTCGGTTTACCCGCCGTCGTCGATGTGGAAGCCATGTTGCTGCTGCTGCTGTTGTTGCTACTACTGTTGCCACCTCCGCCTGCGTTATTTGTTGTTGTTGTGGTTGGTCCGTTCGCAGAGGAGCTCAGCTTCACTTGACGCAATACAGCCGACTTACACTTGGGCGTATTTGAAACTAACAGCGAATCCGTTTCCTCGGAGCTGACATAACCCGAATTCGCATTATCGGTGAGCTTCTGCATTGACATCTGCAAATAATGAGCGAACGAAAAATATTAAATATAATAAATATATTGTAGAATAAAGATTCTTTTCGATATCATAATTATAACAATTTTTAATAACATGAATAGTTCTTGCGAACTTTTTTCTCTAAATATGGTAAATATTGTAAGTCTTACTAGCGTTATCGCAGAATTTCGGACCACAAAATATTACCAGCACTATCCGCACTATCCGCACTACCAGCCCACTGTGCCAACTCAGGGTACGCGGTGGAAATTCTCCAAGAAGAACAACATTATGGAAAACGATACTTTTTGAAGTTATTGCATATTATAAATACACCGGGGTGATCGACGAATGAATTGTAAACCGATCGCGGTTATTTCTAACTCGTGTTACTTCAACTTATAAAAAGTGTCCATACCATATTGGTTCGACATATTTCAAAGAATGAAAGAATCGAACAATGAGAAGACAAGAGCAACTGCTTTTCTCTTCGACGGTCGACGCAAAACAAATATATGTTTTTTCTTTTCTAATGAAGCCACTATTGCAACAGTCAAGTTGATTTTTTCTGAAATGATAAACTTTTGCATGAAAAATGCCAAAAAATGGGTGTTGGGTTTCTATGGGGGCTGACCCTGAAATTAAGAAAGCACATCTATTTCTCTATATGTGAGGAGTACATCCATGAGAAGCCACTATATTCAACTTTTAAGTTGATATATACTGTAATAATAAAGTTTTCATAAAAATTTTCAAAATTGAGCGGTAAGTTTCTATGTGGGCTAACATAAAAGTAGGAGTGTGAAGCATCCGTCCATAGGAAGCCGTCATGTCATGGTGAATACCTCAAAAAGTGGGGCGAGGATCACACCATATATATGTGAAGAGTACCTTCATAAGAAGCCACCAATGGTATAAAATATGTAAAAACTATTTGTGAATTATAAGTGCTATTAAGTTTTAAGTGAAGTTTTATATTGTTTTAAGCCAAATTGGCAGAGCACATCTACACATTAATCTCTGCAATACTATGACATATGTAAAATAGGTATCTAAGTATAATGATTCTGTAAAATTTTCAACAAAAAAATGAGGTCAAACAAAATACGTAACGGTACAAACGTAAGAATCTTTAATTTGCCCAATTAAATATGACAAAAAATTAATTTTATTTAGTATTACATTTCAAGAAGTGTTCTATAAAATTCAATTTGTCTATATCGTACGCTTAAATATCATTTTCAGATGATTAAGTACATTTTAAATGAGTGTATTAAATTATTTTGTTGTTGTTTCATCTTTGTTTTGTTTTGTTTTTCTTTTTTTTTTTTTTTATTCGTCTTTGCATGAATCACTCAAACTTCGGAAAATTCGTTAAAATTTTCTGCACTTTGCCTTGATGGGGTTAGACTTTGCTAGACACTCTAGTCAATGCTACTGCCGCACGTTGCTAATCGTTCTTGCTATTCGCATCAGCAACATCGACGGCATTTTCACTTTCAAGTTGGTCTGCTATATTCTCGTCATCTTGAGGACCAGGTATAAAGTTTCCATCTACTTCTATGTGCTCATAATTCATTGGATTATGCATGTCTTCGATAATATTTGTAGTTCTGGCAGCACTGCTCGTACTCGGTATTGGATTCGCATCTTCGTTGCACAAGAAAAATGCGTTCAGTTCGAATATTTTTGGTAAATGCAACTCTGGGTGCATGGCCAGTATTTCACGCGAAAGCTTAAGCGAGATATGGGACATACAGCCGGGACTAGTTTTGATACGCAGCTGGCCAAGACGTATATTGGGCGGCGTGTGTGTCCAGTAGTTTAATATACAATTTGGCACTTTGACCACCCAAATGCCCCAACCTATATCGCGTAGATCAGTTACCATATCGGTGCAAGACTTTAGGTCGATTGACATTTTGAAACGTGGCTCCTTGTAGTGCGATAAAGCGTGTAGTATACTGTTGCAAACAAAATTGTACTATGGAGTAAACAAATTAACAACAACAACAAAAGTTTACGTTGCAAAATTAAAAAAAAAAAATATAAATAATTTTTGCAGTTTTTTAATTTGATTCTTTTTACCTTTGAGCAGCTGCTTTGTCGAAGTCTTTACAGCCTTTGCCAGTGTATTCACATTAAGTTTAACAAAAAATCGGAGAAGTATTAAATAATACCAGCTTTGGGTGAGAATTTGGATTTACGAAATAATAGTGTGTTGCAACTCTGCATGAACCACACGCATTGGCAGTATTTAAAAAAATCAAATATTGTAAAATAAAAACACAAAAAAATTAATAGAGAACCGTTTGAAACTTAACCAATATCTTTCTTAAATCACTCAAATAGGTATAATGTAGCCATTTTTGAGTTTTTACAAGAAACCCTTTTTAACGATCCGTTTAAAGATGAAGATCCGAGATAAACGCAAGAGCAACTTCCATAATCATTGGGCGATCATTTTTGATCAAGCAGTTTCTGTATGATGAAAAATCCTTATAAACTGAAACCGAGATACGTTGAAGGGGGATTTTTCACTTGCAAGTAGCTGATACAAAGACAACAAAGAAAATGTTTTTTACATCGAATCATCGAATTGTATTCTACGATAAGCTCAAGATGAAAAAAATACTACGCTATGGCCGGTCAAACATTACCATCGTTCTCAATATCACCACCAAAGCCGAATATTCATGGTTCGAAGGTCATGTTATGTGGAATCAAAAGGGTGTTGCATGCTATGAGCTGTTACAACCTGGTGATTCCAATACGAGCATTCGGTACAATTGATTCATTTGAGCCGTGCATTACAAGACGAAGACAAACGGCCGAAATACGTGCAAAGACATAAAAAAGTTATTCTTCTGTATGACAAAGCTCGGAAAAAGTCGTGAAAAAATATTTGGAAACGCGCAAGTGGAATATTTTGTTGCACTCGCCGTATTCTCCGGGCATTGCTCTCTTCTGATTACTGGTTATTCTGACGCATGCAGCATGACGGTTCATTTCTTTAGCAGAAATCAAAAACTGGCTCTAAAGACGACAAATTTCTTCGAGTTAGACTTCGAAAATTGCTTCAGTTGTGGGAAAAAATACTAACCAACGATTTACTTTGATTAATTTTTCATTCATTTTGTGCTGAAATAAATGCATTTTCGACCACAAAAACAAAAAAAGTATACGTATACTTGCTCAGCTTGACGACAGGAGTCCATCTAGACATGCTCTTCTGTCCATCTGTATGTCTGTGTGGATGTCGTTGTACATATTTCTGGGCACCAATTTATAAGCTATCCGGTTGTAAGTCGGTTCATATACTTGTTTTCATTGCAGTTTAATAAAATATCAAAATTGACTTCCCACGCCTACTTTTTATGGTAGGCCGTATACAAACCACCTGCCCACTTTTGACTTTTTGGAAGAACATTTTTTTATTGCTGTCAATATAAAAATTACCATAGTAGCTTCTTATAAAGTATATATGAACTTAAAATTTAATATGAACGCATCACATATTGAGAAATACTTTTTTAAAAATAGCTGTTTCTGGTGGCGCCACCTATTGATAGGTAGGTAGGCATGCGTACATTTTAACCATCAACCATTCACCGTACTCGCCTGATATGGCACCGTGCGACTTTTATCTATTTGGAAAACTTCATTTGCCGATGAAAGGACACCGCTATGAGGACATTGAGGGAGGATTATGAGGAAGAATCATTTTTCAACCGATGCCCAACAGATACTGTCACTTTTAGCGCGATAACTTCGCTTGTAGTGGTCCGATTGTAATGGCGCCACCAGAAACAGCTATTATTAAAAAGTTCTGTTTCTTTTGCGCCACGCCTTGTAGATGTGATTTCATCCATTTTAGGGGGAGCACCCATACAAACGCACCACCCACTTTTGAGGTTTTTCATGATAAATTTATCACTTCGGTCAAAATGAAATTGATATTTGACATGGTGGCTTTGTGTGGACGGACGGACGCTTTGCATAATTATCAAGGGGCAAACTTACATTCTACGTTTAGGTTGTTAGATATTTCATATATTTTTTTACACCTGCACAGTTTGAAACTTCATGTGAATGGTATTAAAACTTTCGTAGCACCGAAGTTAACGTTTTTTCTTGTTTTTTTTTTCTTTTTCTTTCTTTTATATACCGCATTTTACTTCTGACAATTAGAACGAAGTCAAATCAAAAATTCTACTGGTGCGAGCGGTCCAAATATACTTTCGTCAATGAGATGAAAGACAAAAAAATGTAAACACCAGTACAAAAAATACCAAATTAAAACTGGTTCGAGAAAAAATAGTATATTTATTTGCATTTTTCCTGGTATTTCAATTTTGCGTTACAATTCCAGTGTTTAAATTGAGTTTTAAATATCTCCCCAAGAATGCAATAAGAAAGAATGTTCCAGTCGACTTTGAGAGACCCTGAAGCTTGTTTAATGCTCTGTAAGTGAACCACACATTTGTATGAACTGCAGTAGTAGGAACTGAACATATAAGAGATGTTTTATTAGAATTGACGGAAAATAAATACCAACAAAAACATGCAATTTTCAAACAAAAAGTTAAAAATGTGAATTCAGTTAATATACGACTAACCCTGACAGAGGGCCTGAACCTGAACCTACTTGGCATATCTTCTTAGAATTCACGTAAGATAGACCAAATTTTTTGCGTTTCTTGTGTAATTAACAACAAAATCAAAAAAATGTTCGTGTAAAAAGTTTAAATGGGGATTAAGTTTGATTGGGGACTACCCCTTGTAATGAGCATCACGTTTTTAACAGTTCAACTTGCAGTTTGACAATCATCCGATTGGAATTAGACAAGAAAGGGAACATACGACTGATTGTCTGCTATTCAATTATGTATTTGCCAAAATTGCGATAAAATAAAACCCTAGGCTTAAAAATGGCATTCACAATGATATACTTAACCTTTTTGCTTTTACAGCACAAATAAAAAAAAATAAAATATAAGAGAGAAAAAAAAACCCAAACAATTGGAAATTTTTCTAATTTCGGTAAATCGGCTTAGCTGCATTTTGACGTCCTTGCAAAAGTCATGAGGGACAACTGAAAGCATGGCACTAGGAATAGATAGATGGACGAATGGATGCATGTACTGCATGTACTGCACAGAGTCGTGTTCTTTTGTTGCCTTTGGTACTAATATACCTCGAAACCGGACGACTACAATGAATGAGTGCTGCCTATGGCAGTAGCAAAAAATTACAATTCGAAAGTTACACATATATAAACAGATACAAATGTATCTACGTACAGCTATAGATACATAGGCAGACAAATTGAGAACGGAAGTGAATTGCTGTATTTTTCTTTTTTATTTTTGAGGATTTGTGCTTTTACTTGACTCTCTTCAACCAAAACAATTCACATGAATGTGCAATTTAGTTCAACGAGTTGATGTAGCATACGTTCGAGTTGCAAAACAGTTTGGACTTTTGGGCTTCCTTTTAAAATCCAACAAGCATTTGCATAATCGTTGTATGGGGAAAGTCAGGTAGGTGGCCACCGAATGAAGTGAACCTTATCAGAAAGTTGGCCAACTGCAGTCGTGCACATTTGTAAACAATATTATATTGTGACGACGCACAAACAACGTCGGAAACAGCATTTTTAAGTTACCTTAGTAGTTTATATTTAGTAGTATCAATGAAAGCATTTGTAGTTGATAAGTAAAGGTACTTAAAATAAATTTAGTTTAATTATTGTACATAAATAATAGTAAAATTAAGTTAAATATTTAAATTATCGACTTGGCCGTTAACTCAAAACTATTGCTTGTATTGGCAACGCTGTCTTGCCTATGTTGGCAACGCTGTTGTGCCTTCTAGCACACAGACGCAGCGTTCGCAGCTTGCATAAATACCGCTGCGTCTGCAGACGTCTTGGGCCATCGAACGGAGCGCTCGTCTTTTTCCATTCCAGCTCTCGATTAGAGTAGTGGTTCACCTGGTCCGCAAATGAAACCAAAGTAGGGTAAGACATTTCTGCTCCGCAAAGAACGCCGGATTTCGGTTAACGTAGGAAGAGGGATTAATGACAAGAGTGACGAAGGCTGTACTCTGGCAGTCCACTTGCAAACTTAGTCTATCTCACTAGATTAGTGGTTCGTCTGGTTCGCAAAAGGGAACCAAGTTTCGGAACGGATTCGTTTCTGATCTACAAAGAAGGCCGGATTTCGGTTAACGTATAGAGCAGGATTGCAGGACTAACGACAAAAGTGGCGAAAGCTGCATTCCGGCCGTCCGTTTAGAAACTTAATCTTTCTTGATATAGTGTTTCATCTGGTCAGCAAAGCGAATCAAATTTCAGTTAGGCGTTTCTAGTCCGCAAACAAAGCCGGAGTACGGTATTATAGTACATCGTAAGAAGAATCCTACCTACCGGCGATTCGCCTGACGATGGTAGAAGTACGCATTATCTTCTATAGAATCCTATAGAATAAGTTTTTATTTAGAGTAATTCCTTCTTTTTTTTTAACCTATAAAAGCATTTCAATATAACCTACAACATATATCTTTATTGTTCCTCCGGAGAAGGCAGCTTAGAGATTCGGTCCTGGTTTCGATATTAAACCACTTTCTGTCGCGACAGACTCTGGACACACTCTGTGCCTCCAGCCCTGCCTGTGACGTCGTTACAATATACATATCGAAACAACTAGAAGTGTAGTAGCTAAATTGACTACCTATATCATATCCTGCACAGTAAATTGGCAAGCAGTTGACGTATTTAATTAAAGCGATTGAAACACTAAAGATGCTTCGATAAAGGAATATTTATATTCCAATTTAAATTATCGTCTTTGTGCTAATTTTTATACGTGTATAATCTATATTTTAACAAAATAAGTTGATATGCTTTACATGAAATACAGACGCGCGCACACAAACTTTATATGATAGCATGCAAGCAGCCAGTAATAAGACACTGCGAGCGCAAATGAGAAGGACGATTGCGTATTTTACTTTGCATGCGCCTCGCTATTGCTTTGATGACTGTCTCTCTGTTTGTAGTTGCTGTGACTGGCGCACGGTGAAGTACAATAGTAATAATTACAAACACACAAACGAAATAATTTACAAAATTATTCCTAGATTACATCGTTCGTCCTTGTATGATGACCATACACCCAAAGCGTCATCAAAGTAGGCAAGAGAACGTCTCCGAACCCTTTGCGGTCATGCGGTGAACGAGGACAAGACGAAGTACTTGATGCCAACTCGTGCCGCTAGAGCGATATTTTCTTTAATTTTTAATTTGATTACCAAACTATTTCCAACTATTCCATACGCAACCAAACTATCCACAACTCTCTTTGCCATGCATAGCTATCAAAAATATGATTTGGGATTTATCCAACTATAAAATCTAAAAGCCCTGCATTCTTATTTCATTTTCAATTGCATGGTTGTAGACAAAATACGAATATTGCAATATGTAGGTGAATGCGTTCACTTTTTTTCAGAACTAAAATATTGTTGTGCTATGAAATCGATTTGTCCTTTGCCCATTGTCGTGTTCCACTTAAGTTTTCTACTGCAATGCCATAAATGCTGAATTTTTCATTTCGAGCCGAATTTCAATTTTTCATCAAAGTCATTAGAAAGTCGAGCACATTCTTGGTTCCATTGTTGCACTCGGATTTGCTGTGCATATTGAAATATTGTGCAAATATTTATGATTTGCATACAAGAGAATAGTTCGGAAATCAAAAAATTACGCTTAGAAAGCGCTTTGTTGAGAAGAACGAGAAGTCAATAGTTTGTGTGTGAGAGAGAGAGAGAGAGAGAGAGAGAGAGAGAAATAAAAGTCTATATATTGTGTCAAACAAGTATTTGCACATTTTTAAATTTCAACTTTATGTGTGAAAAGATATAAAAACAAAACGAAAAAAAGCTCTAGTATCTTTATTCACATGAAATTTCAAATTGTATTGTAAAACATAATTCTGGGTACTGAATTTGTAAAGGGACTACCTCAAAAAGTGAGCGGGACACGCCCATTAGTATATGCATATGAAGCGTCCGTCCATTAAAATCCATCACATCGGATTAGAAGTTAATATTGACTTAACTAAGAACGTTTTCATACAAAAACACAAAAGTGAGCGGTGGGTTTTTATGAGGGCTACCCTAAAAAGTAGGCGTGGCATATCAATATGTATACTTTATGATCTGCAGACCAAAATAAGCTTAAATACCGGTTTTCACCCAGCTATATAGAAAGTTGATGCCCAAAAAATGCACAGCAACTAACCGACGGACAGAAAGACGGACAGACAGACGGACTTAACTAGACCGATTTGTCTTGTTGCGCTGATAAAGAATATATATGCTCTACAATTTAATGCGATACAAACTTTTAAACGTTTCATACTATATAAAAATAGTATAAAAAGTCTAGCGGTAACTGCATAAAAAAAGTTTGAATCATACTTAATATCCTTCCCACAATGCATAAATCCATAACCATAAAACCATTAATTTGCAAACGGCACAAGCAGCAAGCAAACGTCTGTTAGACACGTATCTCCTGTAAAGCTTCTGAAAATCCGCTCCATGGTTAGCATATTGTGAGCAGGCAATGCCCCATAATTAAGGGTTGGTGGGCTGGTTTTGATTCTCGCTATTGTAAAAAAAACTGTTATCAGTAAAAACACAGTGGAGGCCTGCAAGGCCCTCTTCGTTTCTGACAATACGCTCTCTAACAGCTCTCGTTGCTCCAGACTGCAGAATTCTTCTGTAAGTGATGTCTTTCTCTGCAGTAGCTTGGCGACACTTCTCGTCTTTACCAAGAGTTCATCACAGCACTGGTGTAACCAATGAGCGCTTTGGCAGCCATAACCATTTTTCAATGTGG
>JAWNNQ010000833.1:0-39480 GCA_035044765.1 Leucophenga montana | reverse complement strand
TTTCGAATTGTTTTATGTTCCATTTTAGGCAAGTCACCTCCAGAAAATGCCATTTATATACACCTTTTTTTTATTCATATAATTATAGTTAAACATAAAGTTATGTCGAAGTAAAATTCAACGCGAGAAATTAGTTTTGTGTTATTCTATACTAATATTATAGAGGTAAAGTTTGTGAGTTTGTGAGATAGTAAGTTTGTGTGAAGTTGTAGGGGTAATCTCGGGATCTACTGAACCAACTTTGAAAATTGTTTTAGCAATAGAAAGCCACTTTTTCGTGGTAGTCGGATTATCAAAGTAAGTCGGAGAAAAACCGATCGAACGAAAATGTTTCTTACGAACGCAGCCTTAACGATGAGAGATATATGATTGAGTTCTAGAGAAAAGTTGTAGAGCTTGGTAATGCCTACAAAAAAGTCAGCGACAGCATATGTCTAACTTTTATATTTAAGTCACAAAAAGTAGTTTTTTATATTAAAAAAATAATATTAAAATTAAGAATAAAATTCATATACGAGTTAATGGGGTCGTGGAGGGCATGGGAGGTCAGGGGAAGGGGGAGGGAAAGAAGTGGTATGGGAGGTGGTATGGGACGTGGTGGTTGGAGAAAAGGTGGAAGGGAAAGGGGCAGGGGAAGGGGAAGGAGAGGTAGGGAAAAGGACAGCAACGCTCCGGGTTACTTTTAACAAGGAAAAGGAGGTAGGGGCATGGGGAAATGGAAAGCGGAGTATTGGAAAAGGGGTAGAAGAGGGGCAGGGGAATTAGAATGGGTGATAGGGTAAGGAATCATAGGAAAGGAGGGGTAAAGGTAAAGCAACGCGCTGGGTACCATTTAAAATAGAGGGACGAGATGTTGTATACATGTTAATGGGATCGAAGGGGGCATGGAAAAGGTGTGTTAAAGTAAGGATAGTTTGGTGAAGCGGGCAGGGGAATGGGTGGCAGCGTAAGGGGTGGAAGGGACAGAAGATGAGGGGTACGAGAATTGGATGTAGAGTAAAGGGTCATGGGGAAGGTGAGGCAGGGAGAAGGTGGGGCGTGGGAAGGAGTGACAGGGGAAGGGTGAGTCAAGGGGAAGGGCAGCAACGCGCCGGGTATCAGCTAGTATATAATAGTCACGATATCAACGTAGCACGATTTTTACCTCGTGATTGAGGCAGAGCTCGTAGAAACTCGAGTTGCTCCTAAAATTAATCTATGGAACCAAACCCCTAATTAAGGGGAGTGGTTGCCTTTTCACAATTTGCTCTCCAAGGAAGTTCAGTGGCTTACCCAGGGGATACGTGTCGTAACGGACATTTGTGAGCTGCTTGAGCCGTTTACAATAGAATTATTCCCCAATGTACAGGAAATGCGATAATATCCAGAAAGACTATATCGGTCAAGAATATATATACTTTATGGGGTCTACAATGCATCTGTTAATGCGTTATAAACTGATAAGACCATTTCCCATTTTGTGGGAATTATATAAAAAAAAATCTTTTCTGTACGCAGTTCTGCTACGTGTGCTTAAATTCGCAGCTTATAATTCGCTACTTATAATTCGCAAACAGTTCATGCAAATGGATATATAAGTAAGCGATTTGAGCTTATGCAACCAATTATCATTTTCTTTGTATTATTTTTATTTTAGTTTATTATATTTTATTACTTTTACACATACATAAATATAAATACAAATTGTGTGGTCTCTCATTAGTGTGTATGCGTTCGTGAGCAGATTGAGCGCGTGCCATATGGAAACTGTATAATTGTATGAATAACAACAATGTGAACAATTTGTATAACTAGAGTTCTCCCAGTGGTTTAGTTGGAACTTTTGGCTAAAAAGTTCCCAAAAATAAGAATATCAATAATACAGGAGTTTCATAAAAAACGCGTTAAATTAAAGTAAAATTTGGCGGCAAAAATTAGTTCAATGAACAAATAAAATTGGTTTTTTTTTTGTTTTTCATTTTTACAGCGTTTGCAGTAGCAGGCCAAAATCACGGTGATTTGAAAGTAGCAGTCACGACGATAAGCACTGCTACTCAAAAATCACTGACACTAGCTCATCTCTAGTTCACACGAAGGTTATGTGATTTGAAAAATCTAAAAAATCAAAAACTATCCAAGATAACGTTAGATATTTTGTTATAACTGGTGCAAACTTTTTGCATAAACACTGCAAAATATTTTCAGCATGTTTTATCGTCATTGGGTAGAAAATTTCTTATTGTAGAAAACCTTGAAGGTAACTCTATAGTTTCTACGGGGACCAGTCCCCTGCCTAACCACCTGTAATGCATTTGATTGGCGAATTTGACATGGTGATGTCATTGAAAGGTATTGAGCGGTGCAACGCCACGCATCAGTCCTAAAAGATTAGCCGCTTCACCAGCAGACGGTAGTGCAGCTTGGCAACAGTTTAAAAATAGAAATGAAAAAAAAAAAACTTTTTTTTTCTTTGCAGGAACATTCAAATAAAAAGCACTTCATTCTGATTCGGCAGATTCGTTTTTCGGATGGTTACTAGCCAAAGTGCCTAGTAGGCATCCGTTACGTTTGGTTTTCCACACCATTTTTGGTTGATTCGTGGTTCAATACCAGTTTCCACCAAACAAATTTTTTTTTTTTGTATACACATATAGTATAAAATCCTACTAATATTATAAACACGAAAGTTTGTACGGATGTGTGGGTGTTTGTTACTCTTTCACGTAAAAACTACTGAATTGATTTTAATGAAACTTTACAATAATATAGCTCATATATCAGAATAACACATTGGCTATAATATATGACGATACATACATAAATGTATTGAATAAATGTAAATGAAATGAAATTTAATGTAAAGTAGGCAGAAATTAGTATGAGCGAGATGGCGATAATTGAAACATGATGTATAGTTGAAAGCCGAACATTGTAGAGCGTTCATGAGTTGTTATCATATGGTCATGTGCGCGTGATCAAAGAGAAAGAACGAAAGTATACGTATATTCGAAGTAAAATGCGGTGAAAAAACATTTGTTTGAATATACATAAAAGGTAGTTCAAGATTATTAGAAAGTATTAGAAAGTTGATATTAGTAGTTCAAAAAAGGCAGTTTGCCTTATATGAAGCCAAATAAGGCTGAAAAAAGGCTCTTACTATGAATAAGAGTGGCCATCGTCCTCAAGTAGATTAAAAAGTAACTTCTCCATTATCGTACTATTGTATCATTATCGTCCTTGCAGAAAGCAACTCCGGACTTAAAACCTTCGATCAAACGCTTGACCTTTTGATAAAATTTTCGAGCAGCTCAACATCCTTAAGCTCATGTCGTCAGGTTGTTTCTTCTCTTTGCTCCTGAAAAGCCGTTTCTCCCCTCTCTTTGTTTCTCACGATATCGCTCTCTATCGACTACCGAGTTCTTCAGTAAGCGGCATCTTGCTATGCAGTAGTTTGGCTACACTCCTTGTCATACCGAGAATTCATCATAGGTCTGGCGTATCCAATGACCTCCTTGGCAGCAGTATCCATGGAGTGGGAGATATGTCTCCATGCTCAACTATATCTTCAGAAATCGGAGAGGACTCCCGGAATAATAGGGAGAGTCTGGCTGAACAGGTGTCGGTGTCTGTGTCTGTTGTTATTGCAGCTTTCCGACGTCTAGCTTTCGTTGAGTGTTGCGACATGCTGAGCCTGGTGCGTACCTTGGCTGCCACAAGAGAGTGGTCTGAGTCAACACACACCTTCTGTCGATCACAAACATGATCAATTTTATTGTGTGTTTTGATCGTTACTGCGGCATGTAGCCGTGTGTATGTGAAGGTGTGGAAATTTGGTGCGACTGATTACCATTTTCCGACCTGCGGCGAAGTCGATTAGTCTTTCTCTATTGCTGGAGGTAGCGTCGAGAATTCTTAACTATCCGACTCCTTCCTTCCCAATTTTGGCGTGGAAATCACCAAGCACTATTTTTACATCGTGATTGGGGCAGCGCTCGTAGAAACTCGAGTTGGAGCGTGTACCAAATCTGGATAATGTTGATGTACTTAGCGTTGATACTTATCGAAGCGAAACGCTCCTCCACAGGTATAAAACAGGAAACCAGGCCGCGTAGTGTTCTACTAACCACGAAACCGCACCCGTGCTTCCTAGGAAGGCAACTATAATACGAGTATATGTCACAGAATTCATTTTTTTTAAGAAGCCCTGTTCTGTACCTCACATTTCCCGTATCGTAACTGTGATCAAATCTTAGGCTTCCTCTGAGTCTTTAAATGTTTTTTTACAGTGGCTGGAACCAAATACCTAATTAAGGGGAGTGGTTGCCTTCTCACAAATTGCTCCCCACGGAAGTTCCGTGGCTTACCCAGGGGATACGTGTCCTAACGGACGTTTGTGATCTGCTTAAGCTGTTTGCAATAGAATTTTTCTCCAATGTTCACGAAATGCGATAATATTCAGAAAGACTGAAAGGCTATATCGGTTAAGAATGTATATATACTTTATGGGGTCTACAATGCATCTCTTAATGCGTCATAAACTGATAATATCATTTCACATTTTGTGTGAATTATATATAAAAAACAAACTTGTGTACGCAGTTCTGCTACGTGTGCTTATATATTCGCAATTTATAATTCGCTACTTATAATTCGCAAACAGTTCATGCAAATGAATATATAAGTAGTCGTTTTGAGCTTATGGAACCAATTATCATTTTCTTTGTTTTATTATTATTTTAGTTTATTATATTTTATTATTTTAGAAATACATAAATATAAATACAATTTGTGGGGCCTCGTTTTGAGTGTTGTAATTTGCGCAGTTTTATCGCGTGCAACATGAAAACTGTAATTATTAATTATTTGAATAAAACAATTAGTATAACTAAAGTTTTCCCAGTGGTTTAAATTGGAACTTTTGCCTTAAAAGTAACCAAGAATATCAATAATACAGGAGTTTCACAAAAAACGCGTTAAATTAAAGTAAAATTTGACGAGAAAAATTGGTTTAATAAACAAATAAAATTGTTTTTTTTTTTTTGGTTTTTCATTTTTACAGCGTTTGCAGTAGCAGTCACGACGATAATCTATGCTACTCAAAAATCACTGACACTAGCTCATCTCTAGTTCACACGAAGGTTATGTGATTTGAAAAAATATTAAGTCGCGTTGTTGCAAACGTTCTAAAAAATCAAAACCTATTTTTACGTAATGAGCCTTAATCACTCTATAAATTTGTTAGCTCAAAGCGAAACTCGTCTTCTTACCCAACGAATATGTTTCTGAAAAATTTCACTGCTAATCACTCTACCCAAGAGGCATCTAATTTATTATTTCAATCGGTTCAAGATTGATCTAGAAATAACCGAACTTTTAATTTAAATCGTAGAACACGTAGCGCCATCTATTAAATGTTTGCAGTGTTAGAAAGGTACATTTTTCTTCTTTCATGCTAATCGTTTGACAGGTTACAAAATGATAAACGTTTTAATAACAGCAGTTTTTGTAGTTATGCCGTAAAAACATAATGGAACAAAGAGCAAATATTAAATTTTGTCTTAAATTCGTGAAAAAATTTGCTGAGACTTACGAATTGTTAAAAAAAAGTTTATGATGATGATTTTATGAGTCCTACTCAAGTTTACACGTGGTTTACACGATTTAAAAAACGGTCGTGATAATTTAAATGATGATCCAAGACCTCGACGACCCGAAGCATCTAATCGTGCTGAGTTAGTGGAAATGTAAGTGAAATAATGGCTATCGTTGCAAGTTTCACTGTGAGAATGTTTTCAGAAGAATTAAATTCATTTTACTGTACAATCTACAGAATATTAACTGAAGATTTGGGTAAAATTAAGGTGTGTGCACGTTTTGTTCCACATCAGTTAAATGATGAACAAAAAATCGCTCGTGTAGTCAATGAATTTTTGATGAAAAATCAGACTTGTCTCATCGATCACCCTCCGTATTCGCCTGATCTATCACCGTGCGATTATTTTCTCTTCCCAAAAATGAAAACTGCAATGAATGGAGCTTTTTACGATGACATTCCAGCCATACAAGCAGCCGTGACACAGGTGCTAAAGAACATCCCAAAAAGCGAGTTTAAATAGTCTATGGATAAATTGTTTGAGCGTTCCAAACGTTGTATTCAGTTAAATGGATCGTATTTTGAATAAATATTAGCTTTGAAAAATAATACCATGCTTGGTTTAGTTTATAACTAAAAAGTACGGTTGTTTTTAGATCACACCGTGAGTTTATTCATCTAACAACTAAACTTTAAGTGATTTAAACATTTCTTAGCCAAATTTACACACCATATACTATGTTCGTTTTACACCTTTGGATTTACTTCTTAAACACTTACTTTCACTCAAACTTGCTTATTCTTCTGGTTCTGATAATGTACACTCGGCGATGTGTTCATTATGCGAACCTCCGTTACATCTTTTTCAACTTTTTTTTTACAGAATTTATTCTACCATTGATGTGAAAGAATTCATTTGTAATTGCGCTCCACAAGAAAGTCAGTAAATCTGTTGTATCTAACTATAGAATTATTGCCAAGTTATGTGCAATTCCCAAACTTCTTAAAAAGGTCAGCACTAAACAATTTAATTTTCTTGTAAATCACTTCCTTCTTCAGCTCAGCTTGGTTTCTTCAAAAATAGATGAGTTTCTACTAATTTATTGAAACTTATATACTTAGCCAACCAAGACTTTGTTAATGGTTTGCAAATGTATGTTATTTACACTGATTTTAGTAAAGCTTTCAACGGCGTAAATCAATGGCTATTGCTCTACACACTTGTCTGTTTAGTGTTTCTCCCTGCATTGGTAAAACGGATTTCATTCTATTTGTTATCTCACACAGAACGCATACTGTTTGCCAGCACTATTCCAAATAAAATTGACGTTCCTTCACTAGTTCCACAGGGTTGTCACCTGGGACGTTTATCTTAGTGCCACACTGTTATGTATGCTGATTATGTTAAGTTATGCTTGAGTTACAAAGGTTCAATTGGGCATGATAAACTACAAACCAACTTCATAGCTGGTGTCAACGTAATGCTCTAGTTTTAAATTTCTCTAAGTGTGAAATAACGACTTTTTGTCGTAATTAAGCTTCACACACTAGGAAAAACCAAGAAATTTGCTAGGAGTTTTATTGCTCCAGAAACTTATCTTTGGGGATATTTACAACTATTAAATTTTTCGATTCCACTCAGAACCACGAGAAATTATTCATTGTTCTACTTACATTTATGCACAACCAATTATGATCCTTTTCACGTTCTATGTGCTACATGTAATAGATTTTATAATTCGAATTTGAAGTTTGAGATACTAATCTCCACGCCTTCCCTTTAATTCTCTGCGTAATGCTATAATTAATTTTAACTTATAATTAATTCTTTTACGAATGATTATTTTTAAGTAACATTATTATTTTTATAGATTAGTTACTAAATTCAACCGTTATAGCGACAATACAAAACAGTTCAGTACCATTTTTGATAATGCTGAGAGCGTTAGCTATGTCAAAGATGTTGTGATGGGCTCAACATAAAGTTTGCTAATAAGAAGCACTTCGTCAACGCCATGGTACAATAATAAGGTAGCGTATTGAGAGCGAACGCCCTCGTATTTAACAGGCCAAACGTTAGTATGCTTTGAATGCTTCTGCTGAACGGTTGTGTACATGCGATTTTTTATTTTATTATTTTTTTTTTTGTTGTGCGATGCCATTGTTTTTTTCTTCTTCTTTATCTTTATCTTGTTCTTGTTCTTCTTCTTTTTTATTTTAGACTTTTTGTGCGAAGTGTGCACACTTCCTTCTTGCTTCTTTTTATATCTTAGGCTTTCATATAGATAAACTTGCTTCTCTTTCTATCTTACGCGTTCATATGGATTGGCCTGAGTCAGCACTCAGTACGATACCTTATTATTGTACCATAGTCGCGTTCGACAACAGGCTCTAAGAAATATTGATTCCTCTTCTTTTAAAATGTTACCAACACTCTCAACTGTTGCTCGCCAATTTCTGCAAATGTTTGAGAAAATAGTGCACAAGGTTAAAGACAGAAGAATCTGTAAAAACTAAAACTACAATATTTACATAAACTAGTGTTCGCTCTGTGGTTGACATTCAAACATTATAATAGCGGCAATACAAAACAGTTCAGTATCATTTGATAATGCTGAGAGCGTTAAGTATGACCAACATCTTTAGCTGAATAAAAGGTTGGCCCATATAAGCACTTCGTCAACGCGCTCGACAATAGGCTCAACGAAAAACACGAAATTGTACCAAAAACACGATGAAGCCACGGTCTCAACTGTGATGCAGCATGTTGGCATGTCAGCCTGTTGCTTATTTGTGAGAACTTAGGGAGGGAGCGAGAGCTCAGCTCAGTCTTTGTGATTGGCAATAACATTATCTGGTTTTTACCTAAATTAAGTGCAATACTTAAGGAAAAAAAATGACATTCGCAACAAAACACAAATCAAAAATCAAGTGAATATGTTTGGTTTAAGAGGTTTAAAAATGAAAAAAAAAAAATATGAACGTTTCCACCTGCCTAATTGTATATATACCTAATTGTATACGTACTTTAATTGATCCCAGCCTATTGATTTTCGTATTTACTGTCGGTGCGAAAAAATGGGAGTAGTTGATAGAGTAAATTGTATTTTCCTCTAGTTTTTTGTTCTTTTTTCTTCTCTCAGCGTTTGTTTTAAGAATTATCTACTTATTTCAAGTCAAAATTGACTTATTTAACATTTTGAGACTTTTGTACTTGACTTGAGTACAGATTTGTTCTTAGAATTAGATTTTTATACCTATTTCAAGAATTTTATACTTATTCTAAGCATTTCCATGCTTGATTTATAAATGGATCCCGTTTTGTACTTGATTCATAAAAATTTAGTACTAATCGTACTAAGAATTTGTAAGTACGTCTTCGGCTTTTTTTCATAAAATCACAGTAAAGCACTTTCGACTTGTTTGAAGCGGTTTTGAATCAAGCTTTTGAGTCCAACAGTCTTGAGTCTTGATTTTAAGATCATTTTTCTTGATTTTAGATTTTTATGAGTGTACTCTATTTGCTTGCAATAAGTATAAATTTCTGTAACAAGTTTCATCTCGAAATCTATTAAACTGAGTAGTGAATAAAATGCATTACCACATGCAAGCCGACAGACGGGCATGTCTAATCGAGTTGATCAAAAATATATGTACATATATATTTTATTTTCTGGGGCCTTCGGTGACTTTATCAATGCCTCAGAAACTTTTGCAAGAAAATATGCTTTTTACACAGTTTCGGTTTTCGAATTCGAAAAAAATTGTTCGAATATGATTGAATGACGTTGAATGAAATTCATATTCTCAAAATCTGGTAAATTCAAGTGGCGAAATTCTGCTGAAAGTGAAGAACAAACCATTTTTACGTAATAATTTTCAAACAATTTATTCGAATTCTAAAACCGGAGCAAGGAAAAGTATAAAAATATTTTTGATGTTGTTTGAATTATTCAAAAACGCGTAGCGTTAACCTCGTATTTAGTAATCTTAGTATCTCTTCATATTCAACGAATTTCTTATATGCTCTCAAACTTTGCTAGAGCTCTTTTTATACGTTCTCTCCAGCGTAGCATAGCCGATGAAATGCTGATGATGGAGATGGTGCCGATTCAATCCGATCCAATCCGATCCGATCCGCCCGAACTGAACCGAACCGAAGACCACAATCATAACAAAAGCGATGCGATGCGATGCAATGCTGATCGATTGATCGATTTGTGATCTGTGTTTTTGTGATCTTTTATTTCGTTGAAAGTTTGTTCGATCGGCCTTTTTTCGTTTAGTTTTTGTTTCATTGTTGTCTTCGTCTAATTTGTCTGATGCTTCTATTCGGCTTTATCGGTCGGTATTTTGCAACGTTTTAGGCGTTCGTTTGTCCGGTCCGGCTCATTTAGTTTAGCTTGGCAACGCGTTACCGTTCGGAAAAGCGGAAAAACGTGTCCCGGCATTTTTTCATATTTGTGCGTTTCACTTGCCGTGCGTTTCGGCGTCTATTTTTTTTTTGTTTTTTTTTTGTTTTTGTTTTTTATGCGATACAATATACAAAATTTGGTTGTTGTTGTTGTTTATTGTTGGTGTCTTTTGATTTTGTTTATTCGTTCAGCTTTGTTGTTGTTATTGTTGTTCCTGTGTTTGCTTGCCTTCAAAGCGCCGCGTGTGGTAAAAGTGTACAACGAACTCATTTGTATCTGCGTGTATGTATACTATAAGCGGTTTTTTTAATACCCTACATATTATTTGTAATAGAAAAACAAATTGATACTAAGGAAGTTCCATACACACAATTTAGTTGTTTAGCGCGGCAAGTTGCAACAATCTGTTCACATTCATCTGTCCAGCAACAAATCCTACACTACTTCGTTCTATAACTCTCTGTTCTGCAAAACTTCTCTATCACACTTACTTAATATACCAGTTTATGTGCCGCATATACTAAATTGTAAGCAGTTTGCTTTACAACCGATCTGGTATGCATGCAAATTATACGCAGAATTGCTCTGTATAAAAATGAATGCTGCGCTAATGTATCTGCTTATAGTGTGACCATCTCACCCTTGTGGCATTCGGTCATATTCGGCCAAAAATTCCGAAACATTGAACCAAATTCTGGACCATTTTTCAGTGAAAACGGAAACAATTCGGAGTCATTTTTTAAATAAAAAAACTCGCAGAAATTAACTAAAAAAATAGATCTAGCTTACTTATTATTGCTTTTAAAGAAACATAGGGAATGCAAATCAGTAGATAGCTGAAACAAAATGCTTTAAATTAAAAATTATCGATGTCTTCCAACTGCTTCCTCTTCGTTTAATTGCAATTGTTTAATCGTTTTCTTTGTGTGTTGGTGATATTCATCGCTACCAGCAACATTTTTTACCATTTCTGGCGATTTTTGAAGCAAATCAAAATATTGCATACAATTGAGCTTCATGTTACACTAGGTACTTATTTGGAAACTTGTTTTTTCCTTCGTCCAAATTCGGTTGATGGTCGAAAAGGCACGTACGACTGAAGTAGATATACCGATTAAGCAATAGATATGTTGGACCATATCTCCTAAGACTCGCAAAATGTTTGAGGTACTCCACACAGCGCATATTAACTGGTGTTTTGTCTTGTTTATATTTCAGAATTTTTTCAGCAGTTTTAAATTTCATTAAATAATCGAACTGATCAAGAAGATCAACGTCGCAGTCGCTGTCAAGTGCTAAAGGAGCTATTGTCAAGCTAAATTTTGAATATATTTTCGATGTTTTACCATTGCGGTAGATCTGGCCCAATGTATAGCCCAATTAAACGACTTGACTGACTAGGTGTTCAGTCCACACTTTTTCGAAATTTATTTTGATTTGATTTAGCATATAAAGTAATGAAATATGTACCACAGACTGCAGAGGTAGTCATTAAAACTGCGACCTTTGTAATGTCGATAGTGTCTTCAAATAAATTCTTAATTTCATTTTCGACAGCAACTGAAAGGAATTTGTTTAATTTTCTCATCTAAAGCAGTCAATCAATTCGGCCAAAGTAATGCCAACTTCCATCGCAGAAACATTGTCACTTTCCCACTTTCAACACTGCTCGATTGAAAGTTATTGTGAAATGGCTGTGACTCGATAAAAAATAATAAAAAATTTAACTTATTCTTATACTTGATCACTTGACTATTGAAATAAGAGCCGTAACTTCGACCGCTCATTTTTGAAGAAATCCTTGAGAAACTTTAGTATATCTTTGCTTTTACTGCAACTTTCTTGCAATGCTAGGTATATTCTTAGAATCGAATTGATGGCTGGCAACATTGAAAGGAAGCGTGTTTTTGTGTAGCTCAGAACATTCTGGAATTATACGTCGAATTCACCGCAAAATATTTCCAGTTGTGTGACTCGATTTGTGAACTGTTAGAAGTGGGAAAAAATCTTCACGAGTGTCACCTCAACGCCAAATGCCATTCCATGGTAACCAGAACATCCAATTCAAATTAATTGAGATTATATTCACGCAAACGTCTGAACGAAAACTGTGATACATGCGAGACATAATTACACGACACATAAAAACGTGACACACATATACATTCTTTTTACTTACTACACTATACCGCTCCTGTTTATACAAATATCGCATCGAATAGGAAGCATGCATGCTTCAAGTAGCTGTCAAACATAGACTAATTATCGCATCCCGCTCAAACTGGGCATGTATGTCAATGACAGTGACAGCTATCTTAAGAAGAAGAACCGAACCGATTCGGTTTACCGGTTCGGTTTAAATTCACCAGTCCCGTTCAATAACGTGAGTTGTGTGAATTTTCTGTTTTGCATTTAATGACAATGGTGTATTTCAACCATTTTTTTCTTTATGAATAAAATAAATCTCTCGCTGAATTCAGGGACATTTGGTCCGATTTAGGAACGCCCGAAAAATCGTCAAAATTCAGCCGCAAGTCCCAAGTAAATTGGACAGATGGTCACACTTACTGTATATGACGGAATAAAAAACACGCTGCATAAATTTAATCTTTCAAAATCAATAGAATTTGATAGGAAATGCCTGCCCGGCGGAATTCCAAGAATACTTTTGTTCAATTTTCTTTTCTTTTTTTGACATTCCTCACCTTGTAGTACCATGTAAATATGCTTCTAAGCAAATAGTCATATGCCCACTGTACATTTTACTTATACAATACACAAAGCGTACAATACCTTCGGTACTACCGAACGCATAATTTTTCGAATGTTTTCACAACACAAAAGCTGAAAATGGCAACTCAAATAAAAACAAGCAATATGCAATTAATATGAAAATCGCTTGAACGGTGATCGATTGATCCGGTCGGAAAGCGCAGCGAACAGATGTTGAACGCTTCGTTTGTTGTTCAGTTAATAGTTCAAGTCAATTGTAAAAATTATTGCCCGGCATCAAATCTATAAATACGTACATATCTAAATAAAAAATAAAAAATAAAAAAAAAAGTAAACAGAATATAAAGTGCAACGTAAATATCTGTTTATAAAGTGATTCCAGTGATTCGCGTTTGAAATATCGTCGTAGTACAATAAGGTGGTGTGCTACTTTTTATTTTATTTTATTTCATTTTTTTTTTTTTTTTTGTACGTCGATAACTTAAGGTTTTGTAAAAATGTCCGCGCTTACACCAGCCAAATGCTGCCAGCAACATCGGTCTTCGTTAACCGGACGCAACAAGGTCGCCAATCTCGACCTCGGTTTAGGCATACCATTAACATCGCAAATACCGCCTCGTTCGCCGCCGCCATTCCGGATGACCTCAGCATCGTTGATGAATCAAATGACCCTAAATACATCGGCTCGCCGGCATTCACTGTGGCCCGAAACGCTGCGTGCAACGCGTAAGCTTTCTATTGCCAATGAGAGTCCGGAATTGGTAAGCATACAGATTATGAGATCTGTAACAAACATTAACAGTTATTTGCGTATTTGCGAATATACAGTCAGCATGAAAAAAAAAACGCATGGTAACAATAAATATGTTCATATTTGACTTTACTATGCAAAAAAAGAACAAGAAAAAACGTTAACTTCGGTTGAACCGAAGCTCTAAAGCCATTCACACAAAATTTTAAATAGTATTGTAATACATAAAAGTGAGGGCTTAAATAGGGGCTACCCCAAAAAGTGGGTGGTACACGCCTATTAGTAGATGTGTATGAAGCGATGTAGTAAATGTGTAAGATGCCGCCATATTGAATTTCAAGTTGATATTGACGTTTTCCATACAAATGCATAAAAGTGAACAGTGGGTTTATATGGGAGTACCTCAAAAAGTGGGCGGAACACGCCCATTTGTATATGTATATGAAGAGATTGTCCACTAAAATCCACCAAGTCGAATTTCAAGCTAATATTAATTTAAATAAAGATTTTTTCATAAAAAAAACACAAAAATGGGCAGTAGGTTTGTATGGGGGCTACCCCAAAAACTGGGCGGGCTACGCCCATTAGTCTATGTATGTTAAGCGGTTGTCGATAGAAAGGCACCATATCGCATTTCAACCTAAAATTAACTTTAATATGGAAGTTTTTCTTACAAAAAGTCAAAAGTGGACCATAGGTTTGTATGGCAGCTACCCCAAATAGTGGGCGGAAGCCATCCACTAATGTATATGTCAAGCATCCGTCCACTGAAAGTTACCATATCAATTATTAAGTTGATATTAACTACAATAAAAAAGTTTTTCATACAAAAAGTCAAAAGTGGGCGATGAGTTTGTATGGGGACTACCCCAAAAAGTGGGCGGGGCGGGTAAATCTTGACCCTCTATTAGACTGCAATAATAAGAAGTATGTGTGCAAATTTTCAACTGGATAGCATAAAAATTGGTTGCCAAAAAATGCGCAACAATATACAGACAGACGGACAGCCAGACGGACATGGCTAGATCGACTCGTCTCGTCGCGCTGATCAAGAATATATATACTTTATGGGAACTACGATGCTTCCTTTAATGCGTTACAAACTTTCAGACAAACTGATAATACCATTTCACACTATCGGAGTTGTCACAGAAATCTCTTTCACCCCAATTCCGACCTAAATAAATTTCGTAGGTGTCACAGAAATCTCTTTAAGACTGTTTGAAATCTTCAACCTTTTGCTTGGTGAAATTGTTGATTGCATATATAAACTCATCACATCATAAGATAAAACTTTGATTATGTGCTAGTTTAATGTATTTTCTTCGTAACTGTGTCTTTGGATTTACACATTTACCACCACATTTTATTATGTAATCTAAATGTATACAAATGTGTATATATTTGCGGAAAACCGACCAGGTCGGTTTACGTAACCACAACGAACGACAGATACATATATTTTATAACATCAGCGTTGCCAACACAAAATTAATTAGCACAAAACTCGTATGTACACTAAAAACTGATTTCTATGAAATCTCGGAGATTTCTGCGACACTTGCGGAATTTTTTAGAGAAATTCAAATCACCAGACGGAATTTTGTCTAGAGATTTCTGTGATACCTCCGAATGTGTGAATGGTATAACAAGAAAATAGTTAAGTTAACTATGAATAGTTTTCATTTAACTAAAAATATATTTATATAGCATAACCAGGAAATGTGTTCCCCTTTAGATTCAGAGAATTTCTTCGCTTTATGCACAGTTTGAAAGTAGCATGACAAATTATTTTTCAAATTTCTTTCGAACTTCTATCTGTTGCAGTGCGACTTAATGAATTCGCTATTTATTTTACTTTATCGCTCCTGTTTATATATATATATATATATATATATATATATATATATATATATATATATATATATATATATATATATATATATATATATATATATATATATATATATATATATATATATATATATATATATATATATATATATATATATATATATATATATATATATATATATATATATATATATATATATATATATATATATATATATATATATATATATATATTATTATATTCCATTATAACCACTTTGTGTTTACTAAAATAAATTAGTTTAACCTGGAGAATGCTCTTATTAAATGATATCTCGTTATTGTTTAGAGTAGAAGATTTAATAATCCGAATTCCAATAAAAGTTCTAATTAGTCTACATCACCATAGCCGAATCACAAAGTCCATAACATTTAAAATTTAATACATATTTATAGATTTGTATGGCTAGTTTAATTTAAATCGGTCACATTGTACACTAGATATAAAGAAAATTCTGAAAAAACTTGACAATTATAACTTTGTCTGAACATACATCTCTAAAAATTTGACAGTTTAAAATCTTCATTTCACTGCCACTACAACGGAAATGTCACATCCAAATCATTATCATCATTACGAACCTTTAACGAATAGCTTCCATACTTATCTAGTTTTCTTTATTTTTGAAGTGCAAAATAACTTGGTAAAGAAGTTAGTGTTTGACCGAGCCGAAGAGGTGAATAGACGCTCATAACGAGGCAAATCATCAACCACACTCTGCACAGATTTGAACTCATTGTACCACTTTTATGCCTTTTTTTTGGGGTTGTCAACACTCCGTGGGCTTTCTTTGACGTAGGCGATTATTTGATCAAAAACAACGTTAATGCCATTCTGTTCGCTCCTCCATAATGATCTGGTATGTTATTGTGTGACTTTTTGATGCTACTAGGATCCCAGTTACCACTCCATGAATAACGTTTTGATTATACTAAAAATCGTTCTATGAATAGTGTTTTGAAGCTTGGAAGAAGTGTTGGAATATGTGTATGCCATCTAATGGAAATTACTTTGAACAAAATGATATAAATATCAAAGACTAATCTAATTAAACCGTTTTTGTTTGATTGACAATTTTCTGGTACTATTTGATCAGTTTTTTTCATATAAAATTCTGTAATAAATCGCAGATCTGAAAACTTAATACTCTGTTGAATTTATTGCTCAAGTGTTTTGAAGTAAGGCTCAAATGTAGCATGATAAATTTTCAGTGTCTGAGCGTGGCTTTAGTTCCGATTTTATTGATCCGCCCTAATAAATACCAAACTGAACGTTGTAGCAAGTGTTTGAAAACATTTAAAAGTTATTTTTTTTTTATATGAAATTTGTAGACAAGCGTAGAATTCAATGAGTTTTGCTCAGTTTTTTTCAGTTTGTTGTTGAAAATTACTTATTTAATGATTTTCTCCTCAACTATTTAAACAGTTTCATAAAATACTGATACATATTAAACTCTATATATAAATTTCAATTAGCGCTCGACTTCAAAATTTGAAATGTTTTACCATATTCGACTTAAAGGCATGTGCATGGGGGTTAATTATGCTTCGATTTTGGAGCTCTATTGTTATTTTGTGTTTTTCATATAATTTCTTTTACACGTTTTCTGTTTTTATATTTCCCTTTTCAACATTTTCAAATATAAATTTTCAAAAATAAAACCAAACACATGTCGTGTGTTGTTAAAAATTCGCTTCGATATTTATTTGTTCGGCGGCAGTGCGGGGCTGGATACAAAAATAAAATCAAACAAAGTTATGGTACACGTATTGTATCTACAATAAATTAGCAGATATATGTACATATGTATGTGTGTGTGCATCTATTTAATTTACATAGACAATAATTGGAAAGGTCAAAGTTTGTTTAAATTTTGGCCGATTTTTTAATCGAATGGAAATCAAAACGTTTCTAATGAAATTGTGGCAAGCTTTCAGTTTGTGTTGTGCTTTTAAAACTACTTTGCAACACAAAAGAACAAAAAATTTAACAATCAACTCTCGCGGTAAATAAAATATAATATTTAATAAATAAATTTGAAAAAACTGTTGCAAATATAACACTAGCTAAACTATTCGGCTTTGTTCAGATCATAAAAGCAATTTTGATATTTCAACTTAAAAATAAAATAAATTCAGAACATCTTTGTTGGTTTCAATTTTATGGTTTTTTTACTTAGCTCCGATTTGTCAACTTGTGTATATGAGTGCTGCCCATTTGCAACACTGTTACATATGGCAGCACCAAACAATATTTGGAAACGACAATCAGCTGATAATGTTTTAGTGTGTCTCATTGCCCACAGAACGTATCGCTGTCGTACAAACTATTATGCCGAATATGACAACAGCGCTTTTGTAAAAAGATTTGTATTGTGTCAAAAACTAGATTCGGTTCATGTCTACAGTCGAATATACAGAAGTGAATATTTCCAGCCATGGAATGATTTCTCATGTAGGATGCATATCCAGAAAGTAAGTAAGTGTACTGAGGCTCTCACGGCCGGAGGGATTTTATTTTCGTCATGTTGGCAACACTGCAGTGTAGCCTAACTTCTCCCCCCTTTGCAAGGAGACCGGTTCGTGGTCAGTACGTTGAGAACTGTCGTAGCGACAACACGTTTCGTGAACAATGTGAATCCAGTTTCCCGCCCAAGTGCGAAATACGCGGCGTCATCCGTCATCTCGTTTGGAAGGGAAAACCTCCGTTTGATATTTATAATGAGGTGAAAACTGCATATGGTGAGTCTGTACAAGTGGTGTCGCGAGTTTAAAAACGGTCGTACGTCTGTGCATACTGATCAGAGGAGCGGAAGACCTTCAATTGTGACTGACGAAATTGTGGAAAAATTCGAAAATGCGCTCCATGACGATCGCAGATTGACTGTGGATGAACTTTCTGCGATGTTTCCGCAAATCTCCAGATCTCTACTATACGAAACAATCACAGAAACCCTCGGATATCGGAAACTGTCCGCGAGGTGGGTCCCAAATGGTTGGTGGGAAATTACTTCGAGGAAGGCATCAATAAATTGATACCCCGCTTCACCACCTGCATAGAGAGGAATGGTGACTATGTCGAAAAATAGCTTACATTATGTACTAAAGTATATCACGGAATTTTTTTGTTTAAATAAAAAATTTTAAAACCTACAAAAATTCAGTACACTTACTTTTTGGATATGCCTCGTAGATTGAAAAATTTTCATTTAGAGAAAATTCTGTGTATTTTTACACCAAACTGTTGATAGCATTGCGATTATACGCAAACGGAAACTTTCTTCTAACTGTTGGCATTGTTTGGCGGTGTAATTGTATCCACAGTAAGTCGAGTTGTAAGAGAAGTTGCATTTGCTATAGCAGCTTTATAGAAGGAGTTTATAACTTTTCCATCTAGTGACACTATTGAGGAACATAGAGTGGATTTTTGTAAAATAGCAAAAATCCCAAAAGTCATTGGGGTATATTAGTATCCAGTCATTAGGTGGTGATAATGGTGAAATAAACAGAAATCGAAAAGTATACTTTCCTATAAATGTTCAAACTGTTTGTAATACATCGCTGGATGTTTTGTTTTATTTTTCATTTTGTTTTGCTAATGTAAACATATACAAACAGCTGTGTTATTAACACATCAGGTTACTTTTTTCAATTTATCGACTCGCCCTGCCAACTCGTCCATGGAGGTGGTGGTGGACCTTACCGTTATGGCGTTGCCACTTTGTCACATATAAATAAAATTTAATTATTTTTCATTTTCACTGTGATTATCGCTCATTTTCACTGTGATTATCGCTGTGATGAAGGTTTCTCTGATTTAGAATACATGCAGAATAGTTGGGCCTATATAAAATAAGAAGATATTGTACTATATAGTTCTCAATGTATATTAACTTACAAAGTATTTATTTTACTCTGTATTTTCGTTAATCCCTGTACCCAAAGAAACAAGGCTATAAAAAGCTAGTGCGACTGTATGTAATGCATGCAGAAGCAGGAGTGGGAAACCCCATAAAGTATATATAATCTTGATCAACATCGGTGACTCAGGCAATTTGGCGATTTCCGTCTGTCCGTTCGTCCGACTAGAAGTATGAGATAACATACCTCAGAATCTATAAAAGCTAGCGGCATCAAACTTGGACACTAATGTTGTGGCCCTTTGACCCGTATATGCACACTTTTCAAGACAGGCTATATGGCAAAAAATTTTGTTTTCCTCTTTTTCTTGATGCAACCTAATTAATTTTCACCTAATAAATATATGAAGGGTTTAAATAACGCCCAATACTGAGATCGATGAAAATTTTTGATGATGAAATTGTTAATTATTTCTGCTATGTGTAAAACAAACAAAAAACAGTGTTCCCAAATCAACATAAAATACTAAAATCATATATTTATTAGGTGAAAAGTCCACACATTTTGATTTTTCTTTATGTTTTTCTGACGGAGATGCAAAAGGTCACACTGTTTGTCACCTGTGTTTTCGGTATATAAAGTGTTTTGTTATCCGAGTACTTATTGAAAAACAGTTCGTGCCGAAATTTTTTGATTGTTGTTTGACAACTTTTTTTTATATCAAGTTTTTTTGATAACAAAAATTTTCATCGATCACAGTATGGAGCTTTAACAAAACACCTTTTGTTTTTTTGTTGTGATTTAAAATTTCAAAGTTTTCATAGTTCCACATTAGCAAGAGTGCAGGGAAATTCGTAGTCGTAACAACGGGACTGCTCCATTCTTACTTGTTTTTCCGTTAGGTGCCGAACTGCCTATCGAACTGCCTACTCTGAAGCATTCTATATATAGCTGACCATACCCTTACAAAATTCTGTAATTTCTTAACTTCAAAGGGCATGTCTGTAACAATCATTGGAATTCTTGGTATGGACTTTCCAGTCAATGCTTTACAAACATCCTAGCTCCATTGCAACGTTTTAGTGGGTGCGCAAAAGCATTAACGGATCTTAAATTTTATGTTTTAGTATATGTGATGGTAGGCCGGATGGTTGATTTTGCACGTACTTGTTAATTTCATCAACACAACTTGTTTTATTTGCTAAAACAGCTCACTTTGGTAACTACCTCTGACTTGCAAAGTGTCTCCAAAGAACTGTTATTCAGAAATATGGAAAATTCTTCCTTGAAAATAGTCTCTGTTCAATGTATTTGAAAAAAATTCTTATTTTAATAAGTGCACGGTGCCACGCCCATTGTTTTTCTTTTTATACAGAAAAATCCTTCCACACATCCAAAGAGTCTATTTTCAAAGTTGTAACATAGAGATTTTTATAAATCACAAACATACGTACAAACGTGCCGACACTATTTTGTATATATAGAGAGAAATACAGCACAGATTAAAATCAAATACAAATGAATGAATCTTTTTCTCTTTGCTAGTTTATATTCTTGCCGGCCTTTATTGATAGAAACATCTTCGTCGAGTGTTGACTGTCCTATTCTAGAGGCTGAGGCCGGCATTATTTTATGTTCATAAATATCTTGACTAATGATGCTGATAATAATGATGATGCTGAATCGTGTTGATGGGGCTGGGACTGTGGCAGTGGCAGTGGCAGTGGCAGTGGCTAGTCTCCACTCGACTAACAGTGTAGATTATTACTTATGCTTGCCAACTGCAGACTTTGGTCAGCAATGATTTGAACATTTACTAATTAGTCGTATATAAAATAGAGGAAAAAAAGCATTGACTCTTCGGACGATGACAATTTATTAAACTAAATTAAATTATATTAAGTAGGTATGGAAATTGTCATGCATGTCTTTTTGCTAGCATTCAAAAGAGACAATTAGCATGTGACATATTTGATAAATAGATTTATTTATTTTTTGACTTAAAATGTATCCGTCATTGCACAGAAATTGTAAAGTTGTCGTTACAAGTTAAATTTTTGAATAAGGAGTTCTATGATAATATTATAAGATAGTCTAAACATGGAGATATGTATACAGTGTGCAGTCAAGTGTGTTCGGTTACCAGATGTTCTCTTCTCTACCCGATCTAAACATGTGAACCCCCTTTTTCCCAATTTGGGGAGAATTTTCTAAAATCGTATGTAGTGTATATGTTTTGTGTAGAGTATACAAAGTTTGGAAACGTTTGTATGGAGAAAAAAAACTGTTTTCCCAAATAATTTTTGACCTCCATTTTCCCCATTATATGTAGAAATTTCCAAAATCAACGAAACATGTCTTTAATTTTGCCATTAAGATTCCTTTTTTCTCCTTGGGGTAGCAATTTTCCGAAACGCCTTAGTGCCACGTCTATGAATTAATGAATAAATCGGTCAGGTCAAGCATTCTTATGCAGGTATACTATATTGATATACTAGTATATATTAAGTTATCGTCCATAAGAAAATATCATAACAAATTTCAATAACTGATAGCTAAAAGTGGTTGAGTTGGTTTTATGGGCGACAATACCTTATGTACCAATTTTTTTTCTTAAAATGTTTGGGTCTTTTGGGTCATCCTCAGAACTACACTCTATAGCAATAATTGTTTCTTCGATGCGCACTGTACGATGTCTTCCCGAGTTCTTTTAGAGAATACGTAGTGTGACCATCTCACTTTGGCGGCATTTGGAGAAATTCGGCCAAAAATTCGGAAACATTTTTCAGTGAAAACGGGCACAATTTATAATAAATTGAACTCATTCTTACTTCATCACGGATAAATTAAAGCCATAATTTCCACAGATTTTTATTGAAGAAATACCTGAGAAACTGTTGTACATCTTTGCTTTTATTGCAATACTCTTTAAATGCTGAATAAATTCTCAGAATCAAAACCATGGCTGGCGACATTAAAAAGAATCGTCTTTTTGTGTAGCTCCGAACATTCTAGAGTTGTACGTTGTGTGAATTCACCGCAAATTATTTCCAGTTGTGTGACTCGATGTGTGAACTGTTAGAAGTGGGAATAAATTTTCACGAGTGTCACCTAAACGTCAAATGGCATTCCATGGCAACCAGCTTGTGCCGCATTGTGAATGATATGCGTAGCACATCCAATTCCATTTAAATTGGGATTATTTTTGCATGGTTATGAGCTCAGTAATGGAAATAGAGATATCATTCGATTCGTTGGTCAGCTGCACACAAAAGGAACAAACACATTAATTGCAATTGTGTTTTTTCTGATTCTCCCGCTTTGAGCAAAATTAGAGTCTTGATGGCACAAATTACAAGTAACGTGATCGCTCGTTGCATTTTTTGTTTTCTTTATAAATGAATGCTTACTTTGTAAATCTACTGCAAATACCCATCTGCGTTTTTCCATTTTTGCAATTTAATTTTACACTTTAATTTTTGCTTTCGCAGTTCACAGCACTTTTGAACAGAATGCCGCATTTCAGCGGGAATGAAATATGTGTGAACAAAACACATCACACGAATACACATTTATTGCAAGGCATACATCGTTTTTCTTTCCTTCTTTCTTTATTTTAACACTCAACGGTATCATAAGAAGAGAGAGAGAGAGAATGAGAGGGGGAGAGAGCGGGAGAGAGAGAGAATGTAAGTAAGCAGAGACATGAAGTATGTACTCCATACATTCAAAGTGTGATCTAAAAATAACAGAACTTTTAATTTAAATTATAGAACACGTAGCGCTATCCACTAAATGTTGGCATCGTTAGAAAGGTACATTTTTCTTCTTTCGAAAGCAGTTGGAAACACAGCTTACAAAATGACACAAGTTTTAATAACAGCAGTTTTTGTAGTTATGTAGTAAAAACATAATGGTATAGAGAACAAATATTAAATTTTGTTTTAACCTCGGTAAAAAATTTGCTGAGACTTACGAATTATTAAAAAAAAATGTTGATGATTGTATGATTGTATGAGTCGTACTCAAGTTAACACGTGGTTGTACACGATTTTATAACGGTCGGGATTATTTAAATGCTGATCCAAGACCTGGACGACCCGAAGCATCTAATCGTGCTGAAGAATTAAATGCATCTCACACTGTACAATCTACAAAATATTAACTGAAGACTTGGGTAAAAGAAAGGTGTGTGCACGTTTTGTTCCACAGCAATAAAATGATGATCAAAAAATCGCTTGTGTAGAGCATGGCAAAGAAATCATTTCAACAGCTGAAAACGATGCAGATTTTCTTGATTCAATCATAGCTGGTGATGAAACATGGTGTTTTAAATATGATCCTCAAACTAAGCGACAATCTGCAGAATGGAAGTCAAAAGACGAGCCGAAACCTTAAAAACTGAGTTTTTAGAAGTCAAGAATAAAGACAATGTGGATAACTTTCTATGATTCCAAGGGTATTGTTCACAAGGAATTTGTTCCAGAAGATCTTGACAGCTCGATGGAGATTATTATTTACAAGTTTTACAACATTTGTGGTCGAGAGTTCTACGTGCTAGGCCCAAGTATTCCAAAAGAAAGCAGCTGTTTTGTTATTGCATGATAATGCACCACCTTACAAGACCAAAAAAGTCAATGAATTTTTGATGAACAAACAGATTTATCTCATCGACCACCCTGCGTATTCGCCTAATCTATCACCGTACGTCTATTTTGCCCACCCGAAAATGAAAACTGCATAGGAAGCATGCATGATTCGTGTTTGTCTGCTTACTTATATGCTTTCCATTCGTGTTACTGTGGAGTGTTAATACTATATTGCAAAAGAAGGAAAGGAGAACGATGTATGCATTGTTGAATGTCATAAGTGTTTATTCGTGCGCTGTGTGAATTTTGAATTTTGAATTCTGAATTCTGAACTTTGTGTTTTGCGTTTAATTTCAATGGTGTATGTCAACAAATTTTTTCTTTGTAAGAATTCAGTGACATTTACTTCGATTTCGGGACGCCGCACAGTGGCCCTAACAGCCAAGCTAGCGGGATTTAAGTCGAATTTCAATTTTTGAAAATTCCAATTCCGAAAATTGACGGCGCGCCGGGACAATTTCCAAAAATCCGGTGACATGTTCGAGTAAATGTTGCAGATGGTCAGACTATAGTTTTGCTGCATTAAATTTGTTTGTCAACACTACTGACTCATTCAAAGACGGGTGGATTTTTTAGTTTTATGCATCCGGAGTTGTCAGGAACTTTTTTAGAAAACAAAATTATATTTTATTATACATATTTGTATGATTAATCTGCAAGGTGAGTTCTATAGTTTTTATGACTTTTTCTTCTTTGTTTTTTTTTTTTTTTTTTAGTTTTATTTAGTTTTTTGCTGAAGTGGCGTACTCAAAACCTTGAAAACATTTTCCTTAGTGAATTTTAAGTCAATATCGGTGGTTTTCAGTCATATAAAAAGGAATTTTTATGAATCATTCGATATAGAGTAGAGCAAGAACAACAACAGATCTTCTTCATGTATGTAAATGTGTAGACACGTCTATTTATACAGAGGTTGTGGCTAATTAATGGTTGTTTTTAATTTTTATTTTTATTTTTTTTTTTTTTTTTTGGAAAGATCAAATATGCGAATGCGGTACTTATGCAGTTGAAGTGGTTTGAAGAATTGCGTTTATTTATAAAATATATATTCAATGTTCTTTCGTTCGGCATACATGTGTTTTTATATTCTGTTGAATTTTTGCCCAGAAAAAGGCGCGTGAGGAGGTCAATACATGAATATTAATATATAAAATCATATGTTAATGACGCATTTGGCGAAATATTTCAAACAAATTCGACAATTTTTATTGTTTTTCGTTGAAAATCAATTCACAAACAAAAAAAAAAAACAAAAACAACAACAAAAACAAAAACAACAACAAAAACTTTGTTATTGTGTGTGCATTCTGTGTTCATCATTCAACTGTTCGATATTGAAATCAAGTGCCGTCACCTAAATGAATTGTTTGTAAAAATATTTCTTAACGATGATGTACTGCTTCGAATGTTTACAGAAGTAAGTAGCAAAATTTATGGATCCATATACATATACATACAAGTATACCATAAATTGTATAAATCATAAAATGTTTGTGACGTTGTCATGCTGTCATTTGAAAATCAATAGCACCACAGTCGATTGCCCTTGACATATTTGGCTATGATAAACTATGCCGCTATACTGTTTTCGGCCAATTTTGTTTGCTTACTAACAGAAAAGTTCTTTGACAGTCGTTTTTGGTCTTAATGAGAATTTGATTAATTCAAATGTTATACTAAATGACTCAGTCAGGGCACTCTGTGGGGGCGTGGTTGTTTTGTCAAATAATGACAGAACAATGTTTAACTATCATTGAAAATAAATTAAGTTTGATAGTCGATAATGTGCTATGGTTTATGCTAGTACCTATTGATTTAATTTAATTTTGTTTTTGTATAATATTCCTAGCAATGGAAAGCTATGTCAGCATCTTAGAAAACATCGTTCCATTGTAATTTTATATACATTTTACAATCGTTAATTGTTTTCAATCAAAACAAAATCATTCGAATCGCGTAGATTATAAAATATGTACACATATGTCAAAAATATATTTGTACTCTTCACGCAGAGTGTGAATAGTATTATCATTTAGTCACAATGTTTGCAACGCCTTAAAAGAAGCATCGGCGGAAGATGAGTCAATCTAACTATGTCCGTCTGTCTGTCTTTCTGTCTGTCTGTATGTATGTCTGTCTTTCTGTCTGTCTCTCTGTCTGTCCGTCTGTCCCTCTGTGAATATGTGAGATTCTTTTTCTCTTATTTTTCGAAATGTTGCTTTGCGATTTAATAAATAAAAAATATAGCTCCCATACACTTTAAACTTAATAGCACTTATAATTCACAAATAGTTTTTACATATTGTAAATGCAAAATCTAAGCAACCATTTCAAAAATTTGAACAGCGCAGTAAACTAACAGCGTTGGCGAGCAACAAGTGCAAATGTGAAGCGTATTAAAGCTTCGTTTCCACCAAAGTTAACGTTTTTTCTTCTTGTTTTAATTAATTTGAGTTGAAATAGATTATGTACAATTGTTTGCATTGAAATGAATTGTCATTCAATTGATTGTTTTGTATGCTTACTTAATGCTGAACGTTTCTTAAGAATATTACAAGTGCAGAATACATTTGTGTACCTATTTAATTGCTGATTTTAGGATCTCATCCTTTCGCTACTAGAAAGTTTCAAGGTCCATATGGCCAAGTTTTTGATTCAATTTTTGAAGCAAAACTTAATCGAATATTGTTGTTTGCTCATAGTGACACTGTTAATATTGTTTAGAGTGTAATATTACAACAGTTTTTTGGTTTAATGGGGTAGGAAGTCGGACATGTGTTGAATTATATACTGAGTCTTACTTTGAGTACGTGTGTTAAAATATATTTGTAAAACCTGTACATAAAATCGATAAATCGATTTAAATCGATTTGTTTTTTTTTTTTTTAAACCGATATAAAGTCGAATTGTAAACTTGATTTTAAATTATACATACGATTTTTAAATCGATAAAAAAAACTCGATTTTTAAATCAATTTTAAAATCGATAATCGAATAAAATCAATTTTAAATTCAATAAAAAACTCGATTTTAAAGTCGTATGGTTAAATCGATTTTTTGTTGAATTAAAAATTGATTCTAATCGATTATAGATTTTAAAATTGATTTAAAAATCGAATTTTATATCGGATTTCAAATACGATTTTATAATTGAACTTTAGTTTGCGTACTTAAACGAAATTTACTTTTTATTTTGGTTTTAACTAAAAATGTATTATAACTAACGAACCCGGCGTGCGTTGCTAGGCCCTCTTTTGCTTTTATATTGTTGCACTTTCAATATTCCTAGAATATCTGGTTTTATTCTGGTTGTAGCAAAGCTCATCCATCTGCGTCAAGGATTTAACAAACATATGTGCATATGTATCAAATTTAATCCAGCTACGTTGAATAGTTTCAATTTTGCTTCTCTTCATTATTGGGGGGAATGCCAATTTATCCAGTGAATCTTATTTTGAAAGGTTCCTTTTACAATATATACCAAATCTCGTACAAATTTGTGCCACCACCTATTTTTTTCAGTGTATCTTATCAAAATTTGTTACTAAAATATAATGAACCAAAATGTAAGAGATATTTTGGGGTCGGTGCGACATCCACTTTTCAAGTATTTCTCTTTGTGTCCTTTACTTATGTCCCATCTCCCTGTATAAAATAGTTACTGAGATGGAACGGCTTTCGTATTTCTCTTATATGGGGCATGACACCAGATATCTATACACTGGTACCTTTTACTTATGAACCAAATTTTTTCCAGCTGCATTCTATAGTTTATGAGATAAATCAAATTCGGTTTTTCTTTTAAATATGGGGCGTGGTAACGCCTATTATACACTTGTGTATACCTATACCTAAACCTTGCTCGGGAAAAATCAATTGAAACACACCGCTGTAGTTTCTGAAATTGGAGGCAGCGTGCAGACATGAACGGCAGGCGACTTCAAGATATTTATGTACGAGTATAGATAGATATGAAAATTAGCTACAGTTTTTTTTTTAATTTTTTTTTTTTTGTACCTCCTATACCGATAAGTAAAGCTCTTGTTGAATTTTGTGTTTGCGACAAAATAATATGGTTGCCCGGTTTGGAAATAGTACCAATCGGGAAAGTACCAACCGGGCAATTTATTTAAAATAAATTTGAATAAATTAATAATCATTATATATAATAATCATTTTTTGTTCCACCTCCCTCCAGCTTTAGTCCAGGCTTCCTCTTTCAGTTTGCAGCATAGCGTCTGTAGAGAGATTCGTAGCCCGACGCATTCTTTTGCTAAGCTGTCCGTTATTCCATTGCTGTCTATACTTCAGTGGCTGGGAATCCAGAAGAGGTGCACCTTTTTTGAGATGCTGAGAGCATCAACTGGAAGAGATTGAGGCCGCCTGCAGCGCTTTTATCGCAGCTTGGCTTTCGACGTATATGTTTATTCGTTCATTCCAGGCGTGCATCTGTTGAGCTACTTCTGCTGTAGTAATCGGGTAGTTTATACTAGAGCCTCAAATCAGGCTCTGCGCAGCATACCGCCGCTCCAACTCCTGACTCTGTAAATATTTGTATTGCGCGCTAGTCCAGTCCTTTGTGCCAGTCCTAGTGAAATTGGTGTCTGTGCGAAGTTGGGTTTGTGAATCATGTAGCCTGTTGTACTGCCGAACTTCCTGCCTACTGTGGCGACGCAGCCACCATTATGCAACAAAGGCGTTGCGCAGATTTCTGTGCGCCCCCGTGTTGCAGACTAAAACCTGCCTTTGGGTTCTCTCCATATACTTTAGGTATGTGGACTTCTTGAAGACCTGCCACCATACAAGAACTCCATGTTATAGTATCGGTCGTACCAATGAAATGAAGATCCAGTGCATCAGCACCACGTGCTGCTCACCATCTTTTGCGATGCATAGAGCGCATTGGTTACTTTTTTCAACACTACTTCCACATTGAGTTTCCAGGCTTGCCAGCTTGCTAACAATACTATTCCAAGATATTTGAAGCTACTTTTTTTGGTATAATCAGTGATCCGCTTATTTTGGGTGGGATGCATTGCACCTTGTATCTCTTAGTAAAGAGATTGAGGTCCGTCTTATTCGCATTGATACTGAAACTGGCTTCTGTACATCTCTTTTAACATGCAGTCCATGATTGAACTGTAAGAGTGATGTACATTTGCCCGTCGTCTGTACAAGATAACTGGGCGTAAGAGCACTCCGCCCTGGAGCGTGCGTGCATGTGCCTTCTTCGTCATGGTTGTGGTTCCCAACTCGGCTTGGGCTCTTCTGCAGCTCAGCAGGTAAGTATTGTCGTGTGAGCTTCCTCTTGTTCTTCGGCTTCGTCATATCGTTTCCAATGACATATTATTATATGTGACTGAGATGTCTAGGAATGTTGCCTGTGTTTTTTTAATGGTGGCTAGCAGCGCATGTAACGCTGTTTGGTTGGATACCATGGTTAGGTCTGTGCCTTCTCTTATATGGAAATTGAGTATTTTTTCCATTGTCTTCAGTAGTAATGTGTTAAAGTTAATAGACCTCTAGTTCTTTGACTGCAAGTGATGGCATCTCTAAGGTAACGCTACGAACTATATGTACCGGAGTTACTCAATACGCAATTCTATTAACACCAAAAAAAGCCTTAGGCTGATTTGTTTTTTTGAACTCACGCATTATTTTAATATCATCATCGGTTATGACGGTTTTAAGATACTTCGTTAAGTACTTTGTACTAAGCCCGTGGATTATGATTTATATTCTTAAGCTATACAAAAGTTCAACACATCAATTGACCTTTAACAACTTCACGTGCTCTGCTGTACTGTGCTCTGGCAACTTCATTTAACAAGCATCAATTCTCCGGGGCATCTCGTGTTATCTCGTGTTGCATTGTTTGCGCGTTTGAAAATATTTCGCCAACAAAAGGAAATTTAGTGCTGCGTACAACAAGGCGCCGAAAATTTATATTCGTGCAGTTACCACAGATTTTCTTATTCTGCATTTTCAATGCAATTTGCTACAGCTACTTCCGCATTTCCAATCCGCAAAATGTGTTTTATTATGCTCAGATTTTGCGCGTATATTGTACTTTCCGAAAAGATTTATAATTGTTGCGATATGCGCGGAAATATTTTGTATATTTATATACTTATAAACGAGCAAAAGAGCAGCTTAGATTGAATTCGGCAGCGACGAAGAGTTGCAAGCCAAACTGACAAACTAACTAACTGACGTGCAGACAAACGACCGACATGATACTATCTAGAAGTGTGTATACACTTCAGGCGCATAATTTGTTGTACCCGCCGCTGTACGCGCATTAAGCGAGTTGCGCATCTTGGGATTTTGTAATGAAAACCTTTTTTCATTTTGGTTTTTTGTTGTTGTTTTTTTTTTTTTTTTTTTGAAAGTGCACAAAAATTTTGATTTATTATAAGCGCAAAGTTCGCAACACACGTTCTCATACTTTATTACTCTTTCGAATGTCTGCTGCTAGTCCTTGTGCTCATCCGCGCTATATACCCGTCGCCATTGAAAAATTAACAAGATAATATCGTTTTTATATGCGCCCTGCTTGTAGAATATCTTGTAATGCTTCTTCTCATCGCATGGCATCACTTGTTTCACATTGTCAGGAAGAAAAAATAAAAGGATTCGCGATTAGTTAACGTTTAATCAGTGATGAATTTTCTATGCGATTATGTTCGGCGTTGCCAGACTGTTTGCAGTCAGTGCCAGTGCTCGTAAATCATTTGGCAAAGCGCAAGAAGCTCAGTGTTTGCAGGAGTGCCGCGAATTCGCCTAAAATTATTTTACGCTTAAAGTTAATTGAGATAAATTAATTGGCTCTTTCGCCGCCTCGCATCGCCTTGAATAACTTTCATGCACAATTTATGAAGACATGTTGAAGCTGATTGTAATTGAATTTGAAACAACCAAAAATAAGCGCAAAAATATACAAATTTGCACTTTTTTAAATGGACAAAATTAAAAGTTTTTGCCTGCATTAAATGAAGAATGGCAGATTTTTTGTATAAATTTGAACTTAAGGTTTTGGAAGTTCAAGGTCGACTTTTGAATTACACTTTTTTTTTTTTTTTTGCAATCTGTCCTAATATATTGTTACAATTTCCTTCTTCACAGTTGGAATTAGTAAATCAGGATGTATAACTGAGCTTCGGACATGGTATGGTTTTGACTGAAACCTTTAGAGTTGGAAGCCGTGTATGTCTCATATACAAATCGGCTTTATTATTGTCTTTTACAACAGAATCTTTTTCCTCAAACTTAGCTGCAAACTTAAGTTAAGCAGCTACTTGATTTTGATAAATTTTTGAGATCCAACTGCTTCTTTTTAGCTTCATGTGTGGTTGCCAAGTAAGCCATCTATCTAGTGTTAGGCCAAGATACTGATGCTGTGGTGCTCATTGAAATGGCATCGCCGTTAAGAAAAACTTGAGAGCAGCTGGTGCATCTCATTGTGAATGTTACATGAGTGGATTTTCTGCAATCACTCAAATATTCCATCTAATGAACGAATATAAAGTGAAGCTAGTCCTGCAGTAGTCTCGATGCAGCAATCGGATCGCCATCTGGTGCCACGAGAGCAGTTTATCGTGCCTCACTAACGGGAGGACAGCAGTACAAAGCGTCTATAAGACAGTGCCTAACACGCTGCTCTGTGGAACTTCAGCTAGCCTAAAAAGTCCTGTTGTCAAGGTAGCATACCAATAATGCCAAATAGTATGGTGTCGGCAGCAGTGTTTAGAGCTTTTGCAAAACTCAAGGAAGCCACACTCAAAAGGTTGGCGCACATCCAGAAAAGCCAGCCGAACAATGCTGACGATTATCTATTGTATTCAGTATTTTCTGTACAACGCGATAGCATTGCTTTGGCAATCTTCTCAGCCCGAACTGCTGGTCATGTGACCTTCGTGCAGCAGTGGCAGAGAAATAGTTTTTCGAAAATTTTGCACTGTATTGTCAGCAAGCTAAACGGCTTGTGCTCATATTTAATAGGTGTGGCCATCATGATGATCTCGGCGCATTTTCATTGAGCAGAGAAGTGGCTGAGTCTCAAGATGCCATTATACATTGTAGTTATATGCATAAGGATATTATAAGACAAAGCAAGATATTTTCTAGTTTTAAGATTATTTACCTCGTAGATAAACTCGGTTAATTCGACGTAACGAATCGGCAGATCCATTTGATATGGAGAATAAATGAAATCTAGGGTCTGTTCACTATCCGCATGCGAGCAGAAGTCAAAAGCTGTGGATGTAGTTTCCATGTGAATGCCATGTGAATGGTAAATTCCTTAGCTTTTTCTTCACACCATCTAACTTCGTATAGGGGATCTACTTTAATTGGCCTTTGGAGGTAGCTCGTAGCGTTCTACTGGCTATGCTCTACACTACCAGGCTTAGCGAGAAAGGTAGCAACCGCTTCGATTCTTGCTTCAATAAGCATTGATTTAAGCTACTTCGTCGCTTGATTTAGAGCTGTCTTGTCAAGCGGATTTGTTTTAGTATGCCCAATTCGTATCAACCTTTTCTTCTTTCGGATCTGGATCTTTCTATCTCCAGAGACCAAAGCTGAAGATCGCGCTTCGGTATATCTGACTAAATTTTGAGGCCTTTTCAATACACCGGTTAGGTTTAGAAAACGATACATATTAAACGTATTATGCAACTTACAATGGTGAATGGTAAAGTATGTAATGCCTTAACTCAAGCTTCATCTGCAAATATGTAATGCGCAATCGAAACTGAAACTGAACTGAAAAAGATCACTATGTATATGGATTGTCACCTTTACATGCATATATAAGACTGTTTGAATATTTTCTTCATGTATCGTTTAGACTTCAACTAAAATAATGGAAATTTGCCTTCCTTAGAAGGAAAAGCACAATTTCTCAAAAGTAAACCGAATATTCAATAGCAATTCCGAAAGAAATGTGGCCAAGACAAAAACTAGAGGGAGTGGGTCTTCTTATGATTAAAGGACTGCAAGAGAATTTCAACGCTGACTTGTCTGCTGGCATAAGAGGCCTTGATCAAGATATAATTGAGAGATGTGCAAGATTATTGCAGGCTTCATCTCCAGTGTATAAAATTAATATTGAAAAATTTGAGAATTATGCGCTGGATGCTAAGGAGTATTAATGGTATTACCTTCCACCCACAGTTCACAAAATTTTAATTGGCACTCCTGATGTTATTGAACATGCACTGGCAACGATTGGAGAGCCCTCTGAAAAAGCTCCAGAGTCTAGGAACAAAGATATCAACAAATTTCGACTCCATTACACGCGCAAACCTAACTCTTAACTCTAGCCTTTAAAGAAAGTTTTTGAAGTACTTCTTTAGATAATAAGGTCGAATTCTGCTGCTTTTTTTATTTAAAGACGCTATGGATTGTTTCGATTACTTCAAATTCGGTAGTATAAGCAATTTCTGTTTGCGTTGCTGTAGTTATAATAATAGTAACATCCACTGCATTGGATAAGTTACCAAGTGACTTAAAAGCTTCGACTAAATGGTTACTAAATGTATTCGCCTTTTTTGGTTATCCTTGGCTCAGCATCCATCATGGTTTTTTATTGGCAACAGGTTTTTTTTGTGTATTTAGTAAACTTCCATAAGGAGTAGTTTGTGTTTTTACTTATATTTGTATTGAATAGAACGTTCTTGAACCGTTTAATACTTAAGGTCAACTTTTTAGTGATCCTATTCAGTGCTGTTGTTAAAGGCGGAAACTGTATATGCGGCCATCGCTTTCTTTCCTTCTCTTTTCTTCGCAATTAAAGATATTGGAGTCAATTTTTCGAAAGAGTTCCCAATTCGTTGAATTATTTATTAGGTGGGGAGAGCACTACAATTCAATATTGATGTTTCCGATAACGTACAATATATAGGTGAATGGTCTGAGTCCAACTCTAGTCCACCTGCTATTTTAACATTGTGGAAGAGTACCTCTAACTACTGATAATTTAAATGATGTTCCAATACCTGGACGACTTGAATCATCTAATCGTGCTGAGTTAGTGGAAGAAGTAAGTGCAATAGATGACAGAACAATTAAATGCATCTCACTGTACAATCTACAAAATATTAACTGAAGATTTGGATAAAAGAAAGGTGTGTGCACGTTTTGTACCACATCAATTAAATGATGATCAAAAAATAGCTCGTGTAGAGCATTGCAAAGACATCATTTCAACAGCTGAAAACGATGTAGATTTTCTTGATTCAATCATAGCTGGTGATGAAACATGGTGTTTTAAACATGATCCTGAAACTAAGCGACTATCTGCAGAAAGGAAGTCAAAAGACGAGCCAAAACCTAAAACATTTCGTTTTCAGTAGTCAAGAATCAATACAATGTTGATAACTTTCTATGTTTCCAAGAGTATTTTTCACAAGGAATTTGTTCCAGAAGGTCGAACTGTCAATGGAGAATATTATTTACAAGTTTTACATCATTTGTGGTCGAAAGTTCTACGTGTTAGGGCCGAATATTCCAAAGGAAAGCAGCTATTATGACGAGTATTGCATGATAATGCACCACCTTACAAGATCAAAAAAGTCAATGAATTTTTTATGAAAAAAACAGATTTATCTCATCGATCACCCTCCGTAGTTGCCTAATCTATCACCGTGCGATTATTTTCTCTTCCCAAAAATGAAAACTGCAATGAAAGGAGCTTTTTACAATGACATTCCAGCTGTACAAGCAGCCGTGACACAGTTGCTAAAGAACATTCAAAAATGGATAAATTGGTTGAGCATTCCAAACGTTGTATCGAGTTAAATGGATCGTATTTTGTATAAATATTAGCTTTGAAAAAAGAAAAAAATACCATGCTTGTTTTATTTTATAACTAAAAACTTCGGTTATTTTTAGATCATACCTTGTATGTAGAAACCTATCAAATCAGGTGTTTTTTTTCAGGATCAGTTGTTGAGTAGAGCAGGCTAAACTTTTTTGTTCAACATTGTCAAATTCTACCTTTTTAGCGACTTCCCCAAATGTGGCTTGTTTTGAGAAGTGTGCATTATCTGAATCCGCTGATGTTTGTATTGGGATAACCCGACTCGGAGTATCAGGTTGGATCATAACCTTATCTGTATGAGTTTTTTTTTTTTATTTCAATTTTTTCTTGTAACTCTTTGGCAATCACGTTAGTTTGCTGGGTGCTCTTCTCCACAGTTACAACACTTGGGCTTCTGGAAATCGGTTTTGGTTTTGGTTTTGGTTTTTTATTCAATGCAATGTTTCCCTGCGAGGGTTGTTAGTATGGCCGTAGAACTGATACGTTTTACGTTGAGGTAAAACGCGCTAGTCAATTACATATCTGATTATATACAATATATACGAGTATATTGAAAATTGTTCAACCAAAACCACGTTATAACATTTAAATGCCAAGCAAATTGCAAGTATGAAGTGTATTTTAATTTAGTTTCTACCGAAGTTACTTTTATTTCATTTAACTAACTACTTAAAAGCACAACTTACGCCTAATTAACTCTATATCTATATATATATATATATATATATATATATATATATATATATATATATATATATATCTCTCTCTCTCTCTCTCTCTCTCTCTCTCTCTCTCTCTCTCTCTCTCTCTCTCTCTATATAGAGAGAGAGAGAGAGAGAGAGAGAGAGAGAGAGAGAGAGAGAGAGAGATATATATATATATATATATATATATATATATATATATATATATATATATATATATATATATATATATATATATATATATATATATATATATATATATATATATCTATACGTCTATACAAGTACATTTTTATATTTAATTTCCTTTACACGAGTACATAGATACATACATACATACATACATACATACATACATACATACATACATACATACATACATGCAGATATACTCGTACTTATGTCACATTTTCAAGTGCCATGTGACTTATTTGCACATTTATAAATTTTGAATGTACATACTAAAGCGATAAATATGAATAATTTCTGACGAATTGTAGCTACACTATCAAAAGTAGTACCTAATCGAATAAAACTCACTTGGGTTGTTTTTTGTCGAAAAAAATGCTTAAAGTCTTCATGACGCCAAAGAATGTTTGAAATATTTAAACGATACGTTTTACTTATTCAAACGGTTCGAAAGTAGTCTAACCTACTCCTTGTCAATTGACACAAATGGCGTGAATTAAACGCGCAATGGCTTGCTTGCTTGCCTGCCTAGTTTAGTTTAGTTTAATAGTTAAGTTTGATAGTTTAAGTTCTGCAGTGGCAACTAAGTTCTAGGACCATTGTGTACATTTAAATGGACAATTGTGTAGAAGAGGTGCACGTGTGGCAAGCAAATACTCACACATAAATACTACATACCCAGTTACACAGATACTTATACAGAAGTATCTATGTCTGGTCATTGTCAGCGCTGCACACATGTTCGTTTTCAATTCATCAAAAACGTCAAGCAGTGACAACGACCACCGAAGACAATACACTGCCTTTTATTCTTATGCGATTGTTGATTCCACCTTAACCGTCATAAAGCCACAAGGGGTTCTGAGTGTCCTAGGCACAATGCGGCACAAATCGCCCGGCAACATATAAAAGTTTAATGTTAATATTCTATGTATTGTAGCTATAGCTGCACAGACACACACACACACACACTGAGATACGTACATGGAGACGGACAGACTATGTCGCACAGAAACAACAAAACGGACACACACACACACACACACACACACACAAATGTCACCTCTATCAATAAATTATTTTAAGCATTTTTTTTTCTTGTTTTTGAAATTCTTTGTCAGTATGTCAGGACAAAAAAAAAATAAAAATAAACAAGTCAAGCAAGAAAAAAATTACTGCTGTGGAAACGAAGCTCTAATACCCTTTAATAATTTATTAAAATCTGTCATTAAAATAGCCATTTTTCTAAGTAAAACTCGTTATAGCTAGTGTGACCAAGATGGAGTGAGAGATATGTTTTTACTGCTTTTTATATCTTCATATGCCGGAGAGAACTTCCGGAAGAGTTGAAGAGTCTGACTGTAAAATCTTGGGCGGTCTGTTGTGATTCCACTTTTCCGACTACCAGCTTTCGTTGAGTGTTGGGGCATGCGGAAAGCGGCATGCTGAGCCTGGTGCGTATCTTGGCTGTCACATGGTAGTGGTCCTGGTCGATGTTAGGACCTTGCACCGTTCGCACGTTCCGACTGTTGGGCCATAGATTCCTTCCTACGCCATTTTGACGTTGAAGTCGTATTTTGATATCGTGATTGGGACATTGGGGCTCGTATAGACGTTCGAGACGCTCGTAAAATTTATCCTTGCACAAATTAGGCTAATGTTGAAGTACTTGGCATTGATACATATCGCGGCCAGGAGCTCTTCCATAGGTATGAAACTTTTCTACTAACCACGAAACCCCATTCAAATCCCTGCTTCCACGCATCGCAATTATAATAGATGGCACACTTTGTCCATCGCATTTCATGTATTGCGGTTATGTCAGCCTTCGAGGGCATCAAACAGCTGGATAGGACAGGACAGTCCAGGTGCGTATCCGTAAATTATGGTTCTTAAGTCGTTTGCTGGTGTCATCATCAAATGTCATCCGCTGCCAATGACCCCATCCCCACGTGTAAGTTACATAGCAAAAATGTGCCGGCTGCATTGATCAACTTGACGAAACGAGTAAATCCAGTAAACTACATCCATTTGTCAATCTTCGGTGCCTAAACTTCAAGAACAATAACCACAAGCGACTTCTAGAGAATTGCCAATTAAAATGGGCAAATTAAAAAATTATGATCCGAATAGTGCATTTATCCTGCAGTTACATATCTCATTGAAATAAACAAGTACTTGATAGTGCGATCAAATTTGCGATAAAATTTGAATAAAAAACTCAAGAAAGTATTTTTGTATGGATAATGTATTTAATTTGTCCAAGGACATTTAGTGCTCACATTTAGTGGTCACATTTAGTGCACCCTGTACTTTATTAAGACCAACACAGTATGGTAGCCGCAATCCAGCTTCAACAGTGTATGACGTAGCGCACAATCTCATTTTGCTCAGTAGTGCCAACATACCCGCTGATTTAAACCTGGTGTCACGGCCGGGAACTTATAGAGAGGATTAAAAGAGCAAACCAACTGGACGACTGCTAAAGATTAAAAGAGCGAATAAATTAATACGCATTTTCTATGCACAAAATAAAATTAAGGACATATACATTTTATTTAAGTCCTATTATGAAACATATATTTTATAAATTGGATGATGGATGAGGACGACAAAAGTTAAAAAATAAATTCAAATTGTTAAGAAAAAATGTGCGTAAGCTTTACATTTATGTTGTGTCAACATTCTCAGCAGCTTATATACGACCAGATTGTTCCCATTTGTGGTAGATGTCATCATTACAAATTCATATTTCAGTGGGATGTAGCAATTCTTGGACTCCTTCTGTTGCGCGAATTGCTTAACTAGCTGCAAGCTGACCGGCGACGACAACCGTCTAAGGGGAGGCAGAAGCAAAAATGCACAGAATGAAATTAGTAAAATTTTACATAGCATACTTTCCATTTTTGAAGGTTAAAGCTCAAATTTATAATCAAATGAAAAATTTACCGATTGTTTAGAATCGGCGTCCCACTTACCTTGCTATATAATCTGAACTGCGCCGGACATATCTTTAGGACTTCGGATGTGGTCGGCTGCCATAAGTGTTCACGATAGACCTTATCCAGATATATACAAACAGAAACCATTAAACAATACCATTGTACAATATAGGAACAAACAGTCAAACATATCGCATTTCAATAAATTAACCTGTTGTTGACATATAAATAATACAATACAAGCCAGCAAACCGCATTGAGTAGCTTTGACGACGAATAGTGATATACATACCTATGCGAGTATAATGCTGACTCCACAGACTCCGGCAAATATAGGTCGCGGACCGCATATCCTAGCTGCTGTCCACCGGCAACGGCATTGTTCCGGCCACATAAACGCTCAACAAAGTCGCTTCTCTGCAGAGTCCACGCCGCCGAACATTGCCATACCCCTACACCAACTCGTTAGCGCCTGTAGAAACGCGAGGATGTTTTGCTGCACCTCTGCCGGGAACTCCTTCTGCGCCGTATGTATATGTATCTCTATTTTTTGTTTTGTGGATGCTTTGCAGGCAATACCGTATTTGAATTTTTGCATTTCAAAGGCACTAAAAATGCAAAAACGCGGAATACGATCTGCCGCCCAACGTAACGTTTCGTTACATTTTACACAATTAATTTAGATTATTTTTTTCTACCGAAAATGAAATAGACAACTCGCCTCGACGAGCGCCTGGAAGTGAATGAGCTGAATACATACAAGTCGAAATGACATTAAAAAATTGATATTGTTTTATTTTGACGCAAAGAAGCACGCCTGCTGTTAATTATCAGATTATTCGAGAAACTTTTATTAATGTGTACAGTGTGACCAACTCAAAGAATGGTGTGCGATTGACTTCCAATATTTATGGTGTTTTAAGGCCATCGAAATTCGGTGACACTGTTC